>PISX010007025.1:0-92404 GCA_004024625.1 Mellivora capensis
GTTAGTGCTGTGAAGTGTGTAAACCTGGCGATTCACAGACATGTACCCCTGGGGATAAAAATTTGTTTATAAAAAATAAAAATTAAAAAAAAAAAAAAAAAAAAAAAAAAAAAAAAAAAAAAAAAAAAAAAAAAAAAAAAAAAAAAAAAAAAAAAAAAAAAAAAAAAAAAAAAAAAAAAAAAAAAAAAAAAAAAAAAAAAAAAAAAAAAAAAAAAAGAAAGCATTGAGAACAGGTAAGCAACTGGAATGGAAAGAAAGCATCAGAGGATTGATTAAGTTCTTTAAAGTTCTAACAATAGACCCAAGTTTTAGACCCAGCCATTTCTTTTCACACATTTTACCTTAAGCCCCAATGGAGGCCAAAAGTCTTGGATACTCCTTTGATCCACCAAAGAATATTCATTACAACTCACTTCATGGTTGTTCCATGGTGTGCTTGCTGGAGGTGGTGGGAAACACAGGAAAGCAAAAAACGGTCTTTTGTCCTGCAAGAGTTTGAGGAATAACTGAGGAGGGAAGGTAACTCAGAGAGATATGAATTTTATGGGAAATGCAGCATTGTATAGCACAAAATAGGAGTATGAGATCTGGAAGAGATATGAAAAGAGGAAAAGAAACGTGTTTAGTCCTCAAAAGAAGTCTGAGTCTGTTCTTGAAAGGATAAATGGGCATGTATTGATGATGAGTCCATTCTAGTCCGGAAAGAGAATGAACCCAAGAGCAGAAGTGGTTAAAGATTCCAAAAGAGCACCAAAAAATGGTCTTATTCCCTATCTTGAAGTGTTCATGGCAACTTCATACTATTATACTAATTAAAGCTGAGGGAGTAATTAAGGAAGGAGAGGATCAGAAGTACTTTCTTCCAGAGTTTGTGGGTTTCTAAAGGATATCTATGCCATGACAAAAGGATGTTTTCTTTGGGAGTATCAAGAGTTAGAAACAGAGTTAGGAACATTCTTTTCTTTTCTTTATGATTTTATTTATTTGAGAGAGAGAGAGAGAGAGGACAAATGAGAGGTGAGAGAGAGGCAGAGGGGAGGGAGAAGCAGGCTCCTGGATGAGCAGAGAGCCCAACGATCCCAGGGCTCTGGGATCATAACCTGAGCTGAAGGCAGACATTTAACTAAGGAACCACCCACATAACCTCAGAGTTAGGAACATTCTGCAGATTTTCTGTTCTAGTTCCCCTGGACTCTCAAGAGAAGTCTGTGATGATAAGGTAAAATTAGAACTGTCCAACTGGACAAAACTGAGGTAACTGGTGCTATTGGGATGTACCCATTAAATTTTAATAAAATCTGAATGAATAGGTAGTGATCAGCACAATGGAGTTTCATTTCTACAAAGATGTATATTTCTGATTGCAGCTGAATTCTTACTCTAACTAAATTATAGCTTTCCAAACCACCTTATCCTCTTAAATTCCTAACTTATGTCATTAATAACATAGTTCATCTTATTACCCCCAAAGATCAAAATCTTTTACTTATCCCATCAGATCAGGCACTGGGTCCAATGGCAGGTGCCAGTCCACTAATTCTTCCTTCAGATTTCCCCTTTTCCATCATGTTTTATCCGTGCTGGCATTATTTTAGTGATGTAAGGCCTTTATCACATTTGGGCCCCTTGTTCTCAACGGAAAACCATCTATATTCCTCTTCAGCCCTCATTATTATAATCCATTTGGTATATAGCCAAGATGTTTATCTTCCTGAAATTGCTTTTCTCATATCTCTTCCTGCCCCTCAGTCCTTCAGTGGCTCCCAACGTGGGCGATACAAGAATAGAATTTATATGGGTGAAGAAGGATGTATAGTAGGGTTCATTGGCTTTCTTTCAGTTCTGATATTTCACATTTTAGAATTTTATTTTTCAAATTTTAATTTTTTTGCTTTTACGTAGAGAGTTTTTTAAAAAATATATGATTTTTCTGATTTATATTTTTCTAGTATTATGTTACCAATTTCTTGCCCTTGCAATAGGAAACCAAAGATTACTGGTCTTTTGATTTGTTTTTTCTGTATCTATCATTCCAATTTCATACTTTGATCTTTAATGTTAGTCTGTATTGAACATATCTAGAAGCTGTTAACTTTAAAAAGTAAATGTAATGATTAGAAACAATTAGAGTATTTCACTCTATAGCCAAACCGAAACAAATCAAAACAAGAAGGTCCATTGTATTTGCCCATAATGTGTGATAATGTTCTTTACTTATTTATTTTCTTTAAATGGGAAGTAATTCTGAACAACAATGCTTTTATGGGATATTTTATTTCAACTTTCATTAACCTATGGTAACTTTCCAATTGCCTTCTAATTCTGTCGAGCTCGAGGGACTGATTTGTCAAGGTTATCCAACCCATCTTTCATCATTTGGGCATTGGACCAGGTTCTCACTAAAGTCTTTTTCTTTTCTACAGGTCTATAATTCTGTGTACTCTATAAAAACATTAGTAGCCATTATTTACTTAACACCAATTTTGTACCTGAAACTGTTCAAGGTACTTTATACAAATTACATCTTATTCTCAACAATAATCTCATAAACTATCTCCATCTTACAGATGTGTTAATACTTGAAAAGAATATAACATGTCCTTGAGCATTCAATATACTTATAACTCAATAACATGTCCTTGAGTACTTAACTGAGATTTGAACTTTGGATTTTCTAACTCCCATAAAAATCAAATAGACTTGATTATTTCTTTCCATAAATCTTAATAGTCTTATATTTTAAGTACTTAGGAACCCAAGATGTCACAAATTTCAAACTGGAAGCTTTTTCTCTTGGGGCTATTAAAAGGCAACTTTAATATTTTTGGTGAGAAATATGTCATCTACTTGTACTATGACTTTCACCTAAATTATTGTGGCAATGTAAAGTGTTTAAAAAGCTGTTTATTCTTGATTGTATGCTATGTTGTAGTCCCTTATCTTAGTCATGAGGTGAAATTTCTTAGTCATGAAATAACATGGCAACATAGAATCTTTTGGAGTTTTTTAATTTATTTTTTATTTTTATTTGCTTTTTTAAATAATTTATTTGTTTGCTTGACTAGTCAAAGACCAGTCAAATAAAGTACCTATGGTTATGCATATAATTAAAAGCAGTTCTGGGACCCTATCCATACTTCTCTATGCCAGCTAAATAAAAAGCATGTATTGCATAGAACTGTTTTGGCATAAACTCTATTAAATACCTACTTATTATAAGATATACCTTCCTTTTTTGTCATGTTTGTCTACTTCTTGATTGAAATCATAACATAATCGTGCACTCCTTGATGTCTAAGGGCCTGTGTGTGAGGTTTTTAATCAGAATGCCCAAGGACTTTCTAAAAAAGGTTAGTGGTCCTATGGCCTTTTTTGATTCCCAGTTTTCTCATCCACTAGAATTGTTGTATATTCCCACAAAAAGCAGCATCAAACTGTATCAAATTTCATGAAGGAAATTGACTCCATATATAAATCTCACTGTAGAATTGCTTCTATTTTCCTCAATTATTGAGAGACCAGTCATGTGGTTACTTATTTTCACCTGCAAAAATCAGGATTGGGAGGGAATGGAAGATAGAATCAATAAGTCTGAATCATGAAGAAGAAGTTGGGAGTGTGAATAAGCCAACCCAAAAAATATTCCAGAGTAAAGAGATTCAGTATGGCAAGGCAAAAGACAAAGGTTAGTGGAAGAGATAAGTGCATAAGAGGGTGCAGTTTGTTAATTTGTTTAGTAATTCTTTAAAAATACTTATTTAAGACCTCCAGTATGCCTGGGTCTCTGCTGAGAATATAGTGCTGATCCAAAACAGACACAATCCCTGCTCTCCTAGAGTTTACAGTTTATTGGTGAAAACACATTTCAGTAACCCATCTGAATAAAGTGTAGCATATAAAACTAGAGGGGTCAAGAATGAATGTCCAGAGCTAAGGTAGGAGGTGACAGAGCAGTGCAGGTATTGCTTGGACTATAGCTTGAGGGGTGGAGGTAGAGACACAGGTGTTGAGTGAGGGTTGGCCTCTCTCTCAGGGTGCAGGCTCCAGGAACATCAGAAGAGAAGCACCAAGGGCAAAGACAAAGCTTTTCCACCTACTTCTACCAAATATTTCCCCCAATAAGTTGAGGCCAAAACATTTATTGAAGTCTGGTCATATGGGTGGAAGTGGTGAAGCTATATTTAATTTCTTGGGAACTATAAGGTACCTTGAGTTTATTACATTCAGGTCTTTTTGTTTTGGCACTAATTGGTACAGTCCTCCATTTTGCTAGACCTTCTACTGTCCTGGGTATTTTCTGTGGAGTCTCTCACCCCCATTGCTGGGTGGCTTCAGGGAGGCAGGTAACCTTATCTAAGTTGGGCTTGGAATTGGTATCCTTCTTGAATAATAAGCCCCCAAAGAGAAAGAGAACAGAGTAAGACACTCACTTAGTTTTGGGTAGATGATAAATACTTCAAGTAAAAATAAAAGTTGATATTTTTGTAGTTATTGTTTGTTGGCATGACCATTTAGCAAGTCCCCCCCAAGCTAATTTTGGTCTCACAAAAATCATTTTTTTGTGTGTTTGTTGAACAAGATTCCTCAGGCAAATTTAAGATTAGAAATGTACATAAATAATATAGGCTTTTCCTTTGGGACTTAGAATTTGTTTTCAGAGATTTGGAAGTGGGCACAATAAACTTTCTGTGATCTCGCAATAGTTACTAAATTGAAGAAAACATCAGTATATTTTAGTAAAAAGTAAAAATCTCACCTTATGTAATCATTACCTAAGTCGGAATTTATTTTATGCAGTATTTTGTGTGGGGGAGGGTTTCTTTTGTGGAAACTTTTAAAATAAATTAACAACTTAAAAATAACACTATATTTTAAATAGTACTCCAGTCATCTGTGTTAATGAAGCTACAGGGGACTGCAAAATAAAATGGGATCTCTTTTTTTGTTTGTTTGTTTAAGAAATTTCATTTAATGATATGAAATGTTAAATAATTCCTTTTGCAAAAGTGGTACTATACACATAATGGAACTATGTGTATACCTAGACCTATTTATAAATACAGGTATGTATGTAAGTATATATCATGCTGATATTTTTTGTGCTGAAATCAATTTCATCATTATCTTATACCTTAAATAATGTAAATTGTACATTGGTAGAGTTCATTCTATAACTGTGTGAACTCCCAGAATTGCGTTACAGAATATTATAATTTAAAAGCTAGTCCAGAGAAAGGAAAAAAATGCTCTCTTCAGTCAAATTTTGTAATTAAAATGGGTATGATTTTTTTAAAAGATTTTATTTATTTGACAAAGAGAGAAACAGCAAGGGAGGGAACATAAGCAAGGGGGAGTGGGAGAGGGAGAATCAGGCGTCCTGCCAAGCAGGGAGCCTAATGCATGGCTCGATCCCATGACCCTGGGATCATGACCCGAGCCAAAGGCAGACGCTTAACTGACTGGGCCACCCAGGCACCCCTAAAATGGGTACAATTTTGACAGTAAGTTGGTACTTCGTTAAAATGTAAACCCAGGAGTATTCATATCCAGACCTTTTAGCCATTGGAGCAAAATGCTGTCCCATCTGCTTGGTATCCAAGGTCTGTGATTAGGCCAACAATATATATTTTTAAATAGTTTTAAATAATCTCTATTTTAGTTTGCTAGGGGCTCCATAGCAAAATACCACAGACTTGATGACTTAAAGAGCAAGTGATTCTATCGTGGTTCTGTAGACTAGAAGTCTCGAGGTGTTAGCAGCCTTGATTTCTCTGGTGGCCTCACTTTTTGGCTTGCAGATGGCCACCATCTCTCTGTTTTCACACAGTCTTTTCACTCTGGTCACCTGCGCCTAGTGTCTTTCTGTGTGTGTCTGGATTACCTCTTCTTACAAGGATATAAATCAGATCGGATTAGGGCTCACCCTGAGGGTATTGGTTTAACTGCATCACCTCTTCAAAGGCCCTCTCTCCAAATATAGTTGCATTTTGCTGTACTGAGTTAAGGCTTCACCACATGAATTTCAGGGAATGGGAGGTACAATTCGGCCCATAACAGTTTTCAAGGGTCCTTGTGGAAGGGTCCTTGTGGAAGATGTCCATAAATTGTTTATTTCCACTGAAGTCAACACAAGGCTGGTTGTACTTTGAAGACTTCAGGAAAAATTTTAAATGAAGTATTAATTAGACCAGAGTTGTATGACCCAACTAATTTAGCCCTTTTCTTGAAAATGACACAGCTTAAAAAAAAAAAAAAAAGGGAAGAAGAACAGCATCAACAACAAGAACAACATATAAGTGGACAAATTCCAGTTACCCTTACTAGTGAAGTATCAGCTTAAACTTGGTTAAGACATACTTGTAGCTTTTTATCCTTCTCTCCTTTCTGTTTTGTATTTAGGGATCCACTAGAAGTCACAGGTGGCTTAAGTTTAGGGGAAATACTGAAAGCAGGGAATACATTCACACATAGTCTCATTCTGAGGGATGCAGTGTACTATTTCTCCGGTGTATCTACTGCATTCTTTAAGATATCTGGGTCGTAATTGGTGATCTCCATCCAGACTGAAAGCTACACTTAGGCCACCTGCAGATTTTCCACTCTGATCTTGTCAGACTTGATTGGATGGGAACTCTCATGAGGCTGTTTCCTGAAACAGAAATGTCCCCCCACAGTATAGTTTCCCAGATCACAGGTGTTTGAGGAACCCAAGAAAAGATTTTACTTGAATAAATTTTGGACAAAAGTGGTTTGCAAAGAGCAGTTATAGATTTGGGGGAAAAAATCATATTGCCTCTTGATATTGTCCTCTCTTGTCGCTTTAGTACAAAGAACTTAAAATGAAGAGGAGACAAACCTCTTTGCAAGCATCATAATGCACTTCTCCATCCTCTTGACTACTTTTTATAAAATCGAAATCTCCTAAAACCTAACCTGTGCTTGCCTTTCTTCTCTTGAAATGGCTGTCAGAGGAGTGACATGTTTCAGTGGGTGGGTAGAATATGAAGCCAGAGGAATGTCTGCCTGGTAAGAAGTGTGTGTGTCCGTATAGCTGAAAGAAGAAGGAAGATAAGTTTGCAATATTAAATCTATCAGAAAATTGTATGGCTTAATTATAGATCTCCACAGATGACAACTCAAAGTCTTCATAACTTTGTCAAAGCACTATGAGATAGTTAACAATAACAACAAAAAAGAAGTAAAAAAAGAATGTGCCAAATCAAAAATTTCAGTCTCTTAATTTGCAGAGTTAGAAAACATTGATCATATCTTGTTTTACAATGGGTCTAAAGTTAATTCCCTTATTGAAAAAATCCACAGACAGCATATGTCAACAAGAGGGCTTGAAGCGTGTCTTCTTGACAACCCTATCTTTAACTTGGGATCCTCGGTCATTAGCATTGGTGACCACTTGAGAGGCCACACAGTCCACTAATCGCATCTTACAGGTGGAGGGCTTGTCTTGTTTTCGGCCACTCAGTATCCACTTCTGTTCCTAATTTCTACAGCCTGTTTTTACCACAAGCCTTACGGGATAAAAAGAGGAGTCAGAGGCATTCTTTTTGAAATGCATCTCTTTGAGGCATTAATATACATATTAAAATATCATTTGGAGACCTCAGTGATCTCTAAGGTTTTCCTTTTCCGGGAGCAGCTTTGTCGCTACACTGCTGCACAGAATAGATGGTGGTCTCCTGAATTCCATTTTCTCTTAGGGCAGGTACCTTTGGCTTTTTCTTGTTGTGTGGCCTCCTAAAGTTAATGACCTCCCTTCGGGTGTTCCTACTGGCTTATAGGTAGCCATGCATAAACCTCTGAGAACAGGTTCTCAGAGGTTTGACATTGCTTGGGAGAAAATGCAGTGTTTTTTTGACAAAGCATCTGTGGGGTTGAGGACACACTAAAAATAAGCATAGTTCCTTTATTTGTCTTAAGAAAGAAAAATTGATTTGTTTTCTTACCACCTCTCTGATGTCCAGATGGGTGAGAAACAATTTCTGCAATCTCTATATTCCTAGATACGTACGTACATCCTATTAGGTAGATTAGACCAGACAACAAATAATGACACAATCATAATATATCACTAGTATTTACTGAGAGTCTACCTTGTGCCATGCACTATTGCTTAGAGATTTACATATACTTTATTATGTTGATTATTCTTACAAATACCTATTTTACAGATGAGAAAACTGAAGTTCAAAAATGTTGTGTTCCTGGTCCCCTGTTAAAAAGCTAAACACGAGGAAAGCCAGGATATAGAGCCCAGTATCCTTAGCCATTGAGGATTCTTCTTTCACAATGAGTCTGACCACATGGGTTTATGAAAGAAATCACTGCAGAGAGGTGCCTGCGTGGCACACTCAGTTAGCATCTGACTCTTGGTTTTGGATCAGGTTGTGATCTCAAGGTTGTGAGTTTGAGCCCCATGTCAGGTTCCACACTCAGCACAGAGTCTGCTTAAGACTCTCCCTCTGTCCTTCCCCCCATCTCTCTGAAATAAATTAAAAAAAGAAACAAATAAATGTCTATAAAAAAGAGAAAAAATGAAATCATTGCTGATATACAAAATACATTTTTATTGGGAGTAGTCATTCTAGGGTTTTAAGTTCATATCTATAGTATTTAATCTGCCTACAAAAATAATATTATTTTATTTAAGAGTTTGTACATTTTATAAGATTGAGGAGGACTGGTCATTCCAGCCTGCCCTTGGTACTTCCAGGACATGTAATCTGAAACAATTTGTATACAGTTGGCAAACCCCGTCTTTCTAATTGGAAAAAAAAAGGAACTTCCTGCATTCCGATTACAAGTGAAGGAGAAATATTGGTCCCTTAAAATGATATTAGGATGCAATAGTAATCAGACTTCTCTTTATCAGAGAGTAAGAAACTTTCTCAGTATAATTTCTAATCCATATCAGATGATAGATGAGACATTTCCTTATTTCCTCTTCCTTAGAACCGTCTAAATATTAAGAAGAACAGATTAAAAGTCAGGGTTGGTGTGAGAAAGTAGAAAATTGAGCTATACCACATAATACTCTGATTCTCAGAAATCAAGGACTGGGAAAAGAAGGCTTAAATATACATGTAAGCTCTTATTAGGGTGGATAAGCTTAAATGTTTTGACATGACTTAAGATTCTCATATCTGGGAAAATGGCAAAATGCCATTTTTAAGGTAGTGTGGAGCTATTCTTACATTTCGTTTTCCTTTTTCTCACCACGGAGTGATATCTATCAGTGGCCTTCTCTGTTTTTGTAGCTGTTAAACCATTCTTCTCTCTTAAATGCTACACAGCTAGTACAAAAGAACTCTTCAGTATCCGTGATAACAGAGTATGACCTTTAATTTATCAGAGTACATTCTGTGTTCTGTTATCTGCTTGTCCCTGTTGCTTTTTATTTCTTGTCACTAGTTTTTTATATGATATTTTAGTCTTTGCATTAGGAACTCAACAACATGGGAAGGCTTAGGGAATAACATGTAAATCACTATTCATTCCACATAGGCAGTGAGATCCAAAGATCACAAGGTTACCTCTACTTCTGATGAAACAATATCCAAATTAAAATGCTTGAATGTAAATAGCATAGACGAACAGGGCTTCTACAAATTGTTGTATAAAGGTATACTAGATATTTTAGTGTAATTCCATATAACAGGGGACATGAAGGGAGAAATTTATTAACCCAGTTAGGTGTGCACTAAGCTTCTAACTTCTTCCCCAACGAACTATTAAACTCTGCAGTAGACAGCCTGTGGCTTTCATGCCCAGTATCTTAACAGTCTCATAGGAAGATATTGTTTAACTGGATCTAAAGGCCTACTGTTTCGCACAAGGAGCTTGGATATCATAGAAAGCATTAGTCATAAATAGACATTGCCCTACTGCAGTGGTCTGTGCTCTCTCCAGATGTTTAAGTTAAGTGGGCTGACTGAAAAGGTGTCTGGGTTGTTCCATCCTCTCTTTGTATAGCATTGCATTCAGATGCTACATTTAACTTATAGAAAATCTGCTTTTTTTGGGAAGATGGGAGCAAAACTGAAGTGTCTAAAAATATAGTATCAATATGAAATAAAAATTTTAAAAGATCATCCATAATCCCTCCATCCTAACTCAAATATTTTCATTTTTGCATTTTGCCCTCAAATTCTTGTCAAATTTCACCATATTTTATTTAGTAGTTTTAACATTGTGTGTATTATATGGTTCACTTCACATAGCATAAATATTTTAATTATTTTTATTTATATTTGCAATTAGTTTGAGACTAAATATATTCTACTGGAGAATATATTTACTTAAAAAATAGATCTACAGGTATACTGCTTTACAAAATTGAAAAGGATAATGAATAATCAACCTTTTTGGGATTAATATCCATAGTAGAACACTTTCTTATCTGGCTATTATTTCAATAAAATTTAGGTTGTTTGCGACCTAGGTAAAATCCTTTGTGTTCTGTCATACCTTCTGTTTTTCTGTAATCCATTGTCCTCTCTGAACTTCTGTGGCAAGTACAGTTCATATAGTGGTTAATTATATACTTATGAGAAGTTATCTATTATCCTGAACTTCCACTTAACTTCCTTCATTTTGCCCCATGACTCCCCAGACAAAGCGTAGGCTCTTTAACAATAGGATCTATAAGATGTATTGATGTATGCTCAACACAGTACTTTTGGAGTACACTGTTGGTTCTTATGTATTGACTTCATTGAGTTAGATTGCTTTCCTAATGTCTACCGAAGCTATACTTAAGAAACAAGAGAGTTAACTACTGAACTAGAGAAGGAAGGTGCATGAGATATGTCAAGGAATGGGTGTGCGCATTGGGTTACTGATGAATGGCATTTAAGCATTGGGTCCCTGGAGATGTATAAAGGGATGAGCAGAGATAAAAGATGAGCAGGGAAGAAAAAAAGGGAGGGAATGTGAAGTCCAAGCCGAATTCACTTTAACATGTTGCAGAGTCCCATCCCTCTTTCCACAAGCCAACAAAATGCAGTAGTCTTCTCACTCATGACTAGGACCCTTTGTCCTTTAACAACTTGTGTCTGGAGAGGATAGCATCAAAAAGATCTGTGAACTTGGTAGATTATTATGTTTGGGACTTGTCTTACAGTAAGAGGTTAATATAAGGAATGCCCAGAGTATTTTATGTCTCAGTTGGCTTGCATGGCAGGGCATCATTGTAAAAGGAAGAAAATGAAATGCTATTCCTCACTGGGATCTCTACTGTAGCAGATCTTCACTACCTTACTCTATAAAATAGAGGTGATATAAAGAGACTCCTGATAAATCCTCAAGAATTTGGAAAGATTACTGATTTTATGTGCCCAAGAGGAGAATCTCGCCCCAAACTTAACAAAACAGAACCTTTAAAAACAAGACCATGATATTTTCCATTATATAAGAGAATACAATAAGGATTAAAGGGAAGATGTTGGGGTTTTATATCTCAGGATGTTTGAAACTTTTTTCTTTAAAAAACAACTATCGCAGGGAGTAGCTTAGGAGTCAAATATTCCTGGGTTCACAGGATTCCTCCATCTATTTTGTATGAAATTGTCCTAGTTATATCATCTATTTGAGACTCATTTTTTTAAAATCTATAAAATAAAATATACTTATGGTCTGGGATTAATATGAGGACTAAATGAGAGATAACCTATATAAAAAGTCAGTAGCACAGTATAGCATAAAAGCCACTCAATACATTATTATCCTGTTTTCTGGTAGTATTTTCTTTAATTCCTTTACCTATAAACCACTTTCATCCTTAAAAAGTGGGTTTTCCAAAGTGCGAGAAACTTAGTTGTAGGCTTACTAGTTTGTTTGCTCAGTGTCAGAAAAGAAGCAGTTTTAGAAGCTGGTAGTATGTGTTTATAATTCCATAAGGTCTTAAAAGTCTTGGTGACAATCCAAATCTATCACTGCTTTATATTAGCCATGAATCAGGCATACTCTGGAAGGCCTGTGACCGCATGACTACATGATCTATAACCTTTACCACCTGTTTTTGTAGAGATCCAATTTTGTGTCATTTTTGCCTTAGTTAAAGGAAAAAGGTTTCCATTATAAGCAAATGTTATATTTACTGATGGACTTCGGAAAGCGCTACTGGGGGAATCTACAACTCAATTCATTTTCAAGAAATCACTAAAATAAATACAAAGAAAGATATTCTTGGAAATTAGGCATATTTCTGAAGATTCATTGAGTCTAATATGTCTCTCATATATGGTTCATTAGAGAATTGAGGCACTTACCGAAATTTCTCCCAGATCAACTCAATCATCAGTTCTCTACAATTAAAAAAAAAAGGGATCCCAAGTTGGTACTAATCTCTCTGCCAATCTAGATGCACCATAGTGGTCCCAACTTCAAGCTACACATCATTGTCTTACATTTAAGCACAAAACATTTTACTTAAGGTACTTCCCTGGCCCATGTTTACTCCAATGACAAAATCATGATTGATGAAAGAGGAGCAAGATTAGGCTCTCTCTCTCTCTCTCTCTATATATATATATATATACACACACACACACACACACACACATATATACACATATATGTACATATATATAATATATGACATTATATATGACATATATATGACATTAATGGTACTAACAGCCTTATTGATTTTGACTCTTGAAGTAAAAACTGTTTTTACTTTCATACTATTTTGGACAAATTTTGGGTTTATAGCACAGCTTTTCCTTATTTTTCTTCTAACTATATTACTTTGTCGTTTAGAAAACTGACACTTTTATTTCTGAGGAGAAATTACACATCAGTAGTGAAGATTTATGAAAATGAGAGGAGAAAAACTATATATTAGCAACGTTCATATAGCTTTTCTCTACTGACCAATAGTCATAAAAATATGATTACAATTTTATTTCTTTTTATTCTCTGAGTCCCACCAGGAAAGTTAACTACAAGTCAAGGATTTGAGTTTTATTACTTCTCACTGCTGACCTTGATTTTTTGAAATTACTCTTGTTCCTTGATGTCTACTGGTTCATACAAAATTAATATTCTATAGTGTGACCAAACAGTATTGGCTAGTAAGAGAATGAAACTGTCTGGGATTCAGTCAAAATAAAGAAAGTTGCACTCTAAGTCTGAATAACCAGATTTTATTTTTTATTTTTCAGCCCTGGAAGCTTGTTTGAAATATCCATTACAGTTAGCACTTTATACCTAAGTGGCCACTCCAGTTAGAACTTGTACCTAGAAATT
The DNA here is from genome assembly GCA_004024625.1 of Mellivora capensis. NCBI lineage: Eukaryota > Metazoa > Chordata > Mammalia > Carnivora > Mustelidae > Mellivora > Mellivora capensis. Next base: position 13,267 of record PISX010007025.1, read on the forward strand.
TATTCCAGTTATAAGAAGCCTGTCTTTTGTCAAAAATACTGAATCCTGAAACTAATCTACTGTTATGTATTAATTACAGTCCCATTAATAATTAATTTAAAAAAATACTGAATCCTTTCACAATTCAAAGGAAAATAAACCCAAGTTTTACATACTGTTTTGTTGCTTGGAAATTATTTCACCAGAGATGTGTATGTCACTGGTGACATTTTCAGTGGAGGTACCAACATACTTAACCCACATAAAATCAACTGGAGGAAAAAGAAAATAAAAGGAAAACATTCTAGTTTTATTAAGGTGCAGAAAGTATGAAATTAAAGTATGTCTTAACTATTCGATGAGAAGTTCTGTTACCATAAACCAGATACATGTGCTCAGCTGATTGCTGTAGTTGATTTGTATGCTTTTTAAAAACTGAAGTTCTTCTTGGGTCCTTTTAATAATTCCAAAACAAAAAGGTCTTTTATAAGTGGGTCGTTATTACTTTATCTTTACCTCTGGTTTAAGAAACTTGAAAATGAAAATAGCTTCTCCCAAAGATTCACCTTTGGCTTGATTTGAATATTCAGGTACTGTTTGTTTGTTTGTTTGGTTGGTTGGTTGGTTTTAAGATTCATCTATTTTTGTATTTTTAGAGAGAGAGCATGCACACAGGGAGGGTCAGAGGGAGAGGGAGAGAGAAACCCTAGTGGACTCTTCACTGAGCTCAGAGCCCAACGTGGGACTCAATCCCATGACCCTGAAATCATGACCTGAGCCAGAACCAAGAGTCAGTTGCTTAACCAACTGTGCCACCCACAGGCCCCACATTCCAGTTGTTTCTAATCTGTCATGTCCATATAGGCCTGCTTTCTTTAACCATGCTCAGAAGTACTATGTAGTGTTTCTACATCTCAGCATGTTTGGTATTAGGTCCCAGTCCTTCCCAAAGGAAAGAAAAGGTCATTGGAAATTATATTTATCTTTGACCTTTCCCAGTTAAATTGGTTGTTTTATGTTCTTTATATTACATGCTAAGTTTAGATGTATATCAAACTATGCAAGGATTAAAAATGAACACAAGCATACCAAATAACTGGTTGTTTTGTAAATGACACATCATTATGGATTTGTAATGCAATAAAATGCATTTTGAGCAATTTCTTAAAATAATATACCTCTATAATGACTTTTCATATGAAGCTTGTTAATGAAAATCATGAGGTGGAGGCAAAATGTAGGCTTATTCTTGGTGAACCTAAACAATCTGAGCTATTTTATACTCAATAGTAGAAGGGGTTTTGGACTCATCTATTAAAAGACATCATCATTACAGCCCTCTATTTAGATGTGTCTTTGTTTGCTTGATAGTGTATTTATATATAATTTTGTCACAAGAGGAGTCATTAATTTTTTATTCTAGTAGAAGAACAAAGACTTTGGAAACTAAAATAAACATATTGAACTGAAGTGAGTGCCCTCTGATTTCCCATCATCCATTACTGCAACAAAGACTAAAGTCTATCCTTTGATTTCAAAATCAAATCTCTCTGTTAAAAAAAAAAAAGGGTCTCTGAACTAGAAGGCATCTGATATTCATGGGTGACGGGATTGTATGGTACCATCTATGTGCCTACCTTTTTAAAAAAATTATCACATGTTTTTACACCTATCTCTGCTGCCTACTCAATTTTTTCCTTGTTGTTAAGTGGCCTCTTTGTTATTCTTTGGAAATATGGTGTATATGTTGTTTTACCTGAGTCTCATCAAGGATCTTTAAGAGCTATTGTTGGCTTAAATTGTGTCAATCAATTATATTAATTGTTCTGTGAGTACCAAAGGTATGAGAGCAAATTGTATATATCTGTGTATATATTTTTATGTGTTTTTATTTGCTTTTTTTAAAGCCATTCAAAAAGAATATACAAAGCTGTCAATTCTCTCCACCAATCTTACTTGGGACTTTTCTACTGCCCCTACTAATACTAACTATGATTACTTATTTTTTGGCATGAAACAGTTATTATTACCAAGTAATAAATTGACTGTGTGGATGTTCAAGTGACCATCACTAAAGAGATAAAATTATAAATGAACTATGTGATTTTCTTTTGGGAAGTTAAAGGGAGGCTCGGCTAGATGGATCTATTCTCTGGGCATAAGTATTTTCTTTCATTATCTTGTGAATGTTGTTAGGCTGTAGGATGAGGCAATTGTTCTATGGAAGGTATCAGAAATAAAAACAAGACTTCCTTTACCACCTCAATCCACAGACACTTCGTAGGAGATTATTTGATAGGTATCGTGCTAGCACTGAGAATATAGTAACAGCACACACAGTATCTGACTGTATAGAACTTCAGACTTCAGAGGGAAAATATTTACTGAATATGCAATTACAAGGCCAGTGCCTGTTCCAAAGGACATGTATCAGGTGCTAGGGAAACATGTAGTCAAGTGTCCTAATCTGACTTGGGGACAGCAAGAAAGACCTCCCGAGGAAATAATGCTTCTGTTGAGAAGATTCCATTGATGAGTCATGTTTGGCTAAGGGAAAAATGGAAATGGGTGAGAGTGAGGAAGAGCCTTTCGAATAAAGGAACTTACAAGTGCAAAAACCCAGAGGAAGAAGGAGAGCCTTAGAAAAATTGAAAGAGGGATGCCTGGGTGGCTCAGTTGGTTAAGCGGCTGCTTAACCAGCGTCCTGGGATCAAGTCCCACATCGGGCTCCTTGCTCGGCAGGGAGCCTGCTTCTCCCTCTGCCTCTGCCTGCCACTCTGTCTGCGTGTGCTCTCTCTCTCTCTCTCTCCCTCTCTCTCTGACAAATAAATAAATTTAAAAAAAAAAGAAAAATTGAAAGAAGTCTCATGAGGTTGGACAGAGGAGAGCAAGGCAGGAGCAGGCATGAGATGAAGAACATGAAGTAGGAAAGGACCAGATCATGGAACCACTCACAAATCTCATCAGGAGCTTGAGATTTTTGTCCTAAAGGCAATGAGAAGGGTTATAATAGGCAAATAGCATTATTAGATATCAGCTGACATGTGGAGAATAGGTGGAATTGATTGCAGAGATGACACAGAGAGGTCTGTTAATATGCTATAATAGTAACTGGGGAAGAGGTGATTTGGAGCCTAAATTTGGGTGGTATTTGAGGAAATAATTTCTGATGATGGAAACACTCTAGCATGAACAACAGCATACGGAACCACCTAATTATAAAGTCATCAGGGGAGTTATAACTGTGAATTGATATGAGCGTTGGTGGACAAAGAAGTTAATAGAGCAAAGGGTATGTGTCTTTGAAAAGCTATTTCATGTTTGGCTATCAAATTATTCACATAAACATGTTTATCACATAAATATAAGCCAAAACCACATATTCATCATTCATCTCACAGCCTTAAAATAGCCAATATCATATCTAATGTGTTTTTCCAAATATAATTTGTATGCAAGCACACAGAAGAAAACACAAATTGTGCACTCTTTTAAGACAAACATGGGCTTGGAATTTAAGCTGTTTGTATCCTTGGGGTTTTATTTAGATTATCAGTATACTAAAATGACCCCTAGTTGACATACAACGATATGTTAGTTTCAGGAATACAACATATTTACATTTTAAATTAAGGACTAATGCATGAAACATTATTAGTCAAATAGACATTCAAAGAACAAATTGTTAAGGCCTAAGTGACAGTTCTTTTCTATTTCTCTAGAAGTACGAGGCTAATATAATGGTGGGTTTATTGTGGTAAGTATAGTGTATAGTAGAAACAGTATAAGAAAGTATTTATCAATTATTCTGAGAAAAATTTGTATCTATTACGTTTCTGAGCAAAATGCTCCAGTCTTTTCTCAGCAGTAGTACCTTCCAGTATTTCTTTCTCCTCTGAGTTCTCTGAGCTTTTGCCAAAACGTCTTAGCTCAAATTCCTTGTTAGTTAATTTTCACAGACTAGAAAAACTTCTTGTTTATGCAGCTGAGCACTGAGATGGCAGCCTGGATCTTCCTAAGTGCTTTATAGATCAGGTGGACATTTATCTATTTTCAAGGTTAGTTTAAACTGTGCTTCTATCAGATAATGTTTTGTTCAAAGAAGCGAGGCTCCCATTTAGTTTGAATGTGTGAGTAGGAAGCACTGTTGTGGCTCGTGTTTGTTCCTTACACTGTCACGTATTATTTAGAATGCTTTAATAAAAGCAGATATTTGAGAGTAAAAGAACATACATATAATTTTTTCCCAAGTGTTATACATTTCAACACGTAAGCTTTAAGTGAAACTGAAGGACAGTAAAATAAAGTCACTTTTGTCAAAGCCTTTTCCTGTAATAATATATTTGGATGATGCAAGATATATTCCCTTGTGATGTCCAAGTTATTGATAAAGCAATTTGTGTGGAATATACAAGAACTATTCAGATGTTGTGATAAATGTGTTAAATGAGATGAATAAGAATTTCTATTTTCTGAATAGGACATAAAGTATTCTAGGCTGATTTTAGATGCTGCAGTGTGCCAAAAATGGTATTGAGTTTGGTGTTCATAAATTACTAATCTGGAATAAGAGGTTGAATGTATTTTGAAAACTTAAACCTGTTTCACCTGAACATGTTTAACTAGTTAATAAGAAACATCAAAAAGACAAAACCCTGAGATCAATGGTCATTTTTTGGTAAAGCTATTATATGCTGTTTAAATTGGTTGTTCGGGTCTGTCTATAACATAAGTTTAATAACCTAGCTCAAATGCAGATTTCTAATTTTCAATTAACATAGGAATAATTTTGTTTGCTAAAATAAAATAAATGAATGAATGACAAGTCTGAAACATGAAATGTTCTAGGTAGAACTTTTTAAAATTCCAAATTTCAAAAAATCATGTGGCAACTGTATAGCTCAAGCTTTAAGTATTAACTTTTAACCTTTGACCTTACAGATTTTAACCAATGAAATGTCTCTTTAAACTTTAAAGGAAACAATGATAACGAGCGCCTGGCGATTGCTAGACAGCGAATTCCATATCGACTTGGTCGAGTAGTTGATGAATGGCTACTCGACAAAGGTAAAAAACATTGATTAAAACTTCAAATAAAAAAATAATTTGAACATAACCAAGTAGTACTTCATTGTAACACTAATAAACATAAAAAATAAATTTTCCGTAAAACTAAATTAAAAACAAATTTAAAACAGTAAAATGTAGATAGTAATATTTGCATACCTTGTATAATAATTTCTATACATTTTTAGACGTACCAGCTGTTTAATAATCTTACCCTGTTAACTTAAGGTTAAAGGGACTGTTAAATATAATCCACTAACTCAATCTATGAAGGTACTCACAGCAAGCATTAACCCAAAATGATAAATCATTCATAGATTATATTACATGTTCCAGCCTCTAAATTATTAACTAAAATATATGTAGTTCTGATATCTTTATTATGGTCCTGAAAAACAAAACAAAACAAAACAAAACAAAACTCTTGATTTAAACTCTAGGCATCTTAAATAGTGGGCAATATGGATTGCCAGTCAAAATGAAGTCCCTTTAACGTTTGCAACCTTCTAAGAGCATTTGAGAACAAGCCCTAATTAAAACTGAACTTAAAGTTGTGTGCATGCTTTTTATGAGCAGAGAGCAATCTGTTAAAACTGGATACTCAATTTGATGATATTGGTACTGTTGCTGAGGATTGCTGTTTGATGGAAATGTGCCATAATTTCTCCATCGGTTTGTGTATCATTCCTGAAGCCGCTTTTTACATCTGAAGCTATTTTTTTTTCATTTTGTTTTGTTTTAATAGACTTGCTGAAAGCCAATCAGAAAATATTTTTGGATTTTTTTTGTCTCTGACATGCTCAGTGTAAACCATGCATTTCTTTTCAGTGTGATTGCCGGAAAAATAGAATGATTCAAATAGCAATGGACTATGCCTTCAAAAAAATAGATATTTTTAAAGAATAGCATATAGATACATGTGGCCATTACATGAACTATGAAATTTTTACCATAAATTTACAATTAGATTTAGTTGCTCTAGATTAGTTTCTGTCAATGGTAATTTTAGAATGACAAATACTTGAAATGTTAGATATCTCATATTTTTTATTTAACAATTTAGATTTAAGAGACCAACAGTGTAAGATCTTGAGGTAAAAGGGAAAAGGGATCCACTAAAAATTGATTTATAATATGTATCTTTGATTGGTCTTTTAGCAAAAGCACTACATTTACAATAAGTTGAGAATTTACAAGTATTTGCCAATGACTATGCATTTCATGGACACCTCATTTATAAGCAATGAATTATGAGTCAAATGCCTCTCTTATAGTTTATTGCTCTCATTATCCACCCCATGAAAGATCTGTTTTATCATCCTTTGTAGAATGTAGAGTTCACAATCAACATTTTTGCATGTATGTAATATTATTTTTACAGGGCGTCAGCTCACAATCTTCAATAGCCAAGCAACTATAATAATTGGCGGGAAAGAGCAGGGCCAGCCCTTCCAGGGCCAGCTCTCTGGGCTTTACTACAATGGCTTGAAAGTTCTGAATATGGCAGCCGAAAATGATGCCAACATCGCCATAGTGGGAAATGTGAGACTTGTTGGTGAAGTGCCTTCCTCAATGACAACTGAGTCGACAGCCACTGCCATGCAGTCAGAAATGTCCACATCAATTATGGAGACCACCACAACTCTAGCTACTAGCACAGCCAGAAGAGGAAAGCCTCCTACAAAGGAACCCATTAGCCAGGTGAGTATGTGGATTTCATTCCTTTGTTTTGGAACTGTGGTTATAAAAGTGGACTTTTCTACATACGTGTCTTTTCTAAGATGGGATTGTGTCTGGTCTCAGGTGCTGTGGTTTTCTTTGAGTCTTGATTAGTATAATGTACTCAGTTTGAATGTGAAATGTTTATATACTGTTGATTTGAGATTTGAATTGAATTGCTTTGAATTGGTTTGTTAGCTGCTAGCTTGATCAATAACCTTGGTCTAGCCCAAGCTGAGATGACTGCCTGCTAATTACACAGTGTTTTCACTTTTTAAGTTAAATAGACAAGTAAATTAGTGAAGTGTTTGAAAGGCCTTATTTGTTCAGTCTCAGCACATCATCAGAATAAAATAAAACAAATTTGAAGAGAAATTGCTTACAAATTTCTGTTGTATTTTGAAGTGTTCAGAATTTTGAGTTGTTAAGCGTGTGGTTCCCATAGTGAATGAGAGGTCTACTCTTATTCTATTGTTGAGGGGGAAATTTTTATTCTACCCTTCAAGTTTCTTCTGGCTGATACAAGAATGAAATTGACATGAGGCAAAGTAACAGAAGAGAAAAAAATTTTTGATTACATGTACACAGTCTCAGTAATAAAATTGAGACCCATAGAAATGACCAAGGTAGTCAACTTTTATAGTTTTTTAGACAAAGACACATATATCTATAATAAATTTACATGGCAAAGAAATCTTAAGTTTGGAAGCTTCTATTAGTAAGGAGTTCTAAATAGGGTTTGAGCTGGGATAATAAATTAGTAAAGTAGGTAGGTTTATTTATAGAACCTTCTTGGCTCTGCATTTCCAGTGTCTGGTTATATGGTGGTCTCTTTACCTTCTGGTACAGGAGGACACCTTTAATCTGGAAGATTTATTTTCTGCTTTCTGAAGGCAAAGGGGCATCATGGTGTTCTTCTTGTACTGGCTGCTCCTTGGTAACTTAATTGAAACTAATCACCATACCTAGGCCCCACACTGTCTATGAGAAAAATGCACTGTTAGTTTATCAGAAGACTTTTTTTGTATTGTATGTGATTAACTGACCTCACCTTGAATTCACTTCAATGAGCTTATGTCTTACATCTAAAATTTTGAAAAACAGAATTTTTAAATGCCAAACTTTTACAAGATGGAAGTGTAATAATTAAGTCAAGGTATAATTAGTGATTTCCTACTATGTATCAAGCACTGCATCAGTGAAGAATAAGAAAGAAAAAAAAATTACCTGCCTCAGAGAACACTATTAGAATGCTGTAGGCATACTATTAAATGCTATTAGATCCCTAATGACATTTATAGCCTTTGTATATAATCTGTTGTGATGTCTTTCAGAATTATGTGTTCTCCTAGGTCTAAACTGATTTTCTTTTGTTTTGCTTTTATTAGTGAATGAGTATATCTAGTGGTTACCATATAAAGCTTTTCCAAATACTTGATCCTAACTTCTAGGAAACTGCATTCTAAAGAGGCAAGAATGACAACAATTATTTTTACATTTATTTTATTTCAAGTGTTTGAGACAGACCTAAGTGTCAAATTTGGAAAGAGAGTAGACGGTAAATTCTGTTCATATCAGCACCCTATCTACTGACATATGTTTACCAGAGAAAGAAAAAAAAAAGATTCTGATTTTCACTTTCAATAGGAAGGAGTGGGAATAACAGAATAGAGAGAAAATATCTTAGGAGAAGAGAGATGTTAAAAATTTACAGAGACAGTCTGTAAATTCATAAGTGTAGTATTGCATTTGATGTGCCTTTATGTGACTTCCTTCCTTCCTTTCCTCCTTCTCCTTCTTTCCTTCCTTCATTCCTTCCTTCTCCCTTTCCTTCCTCCCTCTCTCAATCTCTCACCCCCCCCACCCCTCCTTTATTTTTGATTTGCCTCTGGCCACAAAATAAAATGAGCTGTCTCACTGGTTGTTCATCAATATATATTTATTGATCATTCTACATGTGCCATACATTGTCCTAGGTGGTAGGGATTCATTAGCAACAATGAACCAAAACCCCTGTCCTTATGGAATATGAATTGTAGTAGGAATGAGTGTTCATATAGTATAATCTTTCATTCATTTTCTCTAACTTGTTTCATTAATCAGATTGTTAATAATAAAATTCAGTCCCTTGGATGAAGACTTGTGACTTTAGAATTTTAGGCAGATTTACACATCTCCATCAGCTCCATTTGATAGTCTTTACTGATATTTCACTAATGATTTGTTATTATGGCTTTTGGTTTATAGTTTATTTAATAATAAACAAGTTATTAAGATGGGTTTGATATAGGAAAATGAAACACAAAGCACTTGATAGATGATTTCTTTTACATAAGAGGACATTGTGGGACAATCAGAGTTGGAAATGTTCCTAGGAATAAAATTTGAAATAATTAGAGATTTTTCTTAGTAGTCTTATTTCATCACTAGTGAGATTACAGTTGCCTAAGTTCCTAGGGAAACCAGATGTACCCCAAAATAAGGAAAGACTTACCAATCTTTCCTAGAATGTATTCTACCAATTAGTAACTGGTATATATTAAGAAGTTCTGTTTTTTGAGAAAACATGGAAGATAGCTATTGCATTTGCAAGCTCAATACCTAGAAGAGAAAAAATAAAAATTTAGCATTTTATAGTATTAATGTAAGAGGAAAAGAGTTAACTACCCATTAATTTCCAATGAAAAGAATCCCTTTTGTTATAAGCTATTACATGTTTAAAGACAGCAGTGGTTTATGGAAGTAAATGAGCTAATCAATTAGTGATTATTTGGTTCATTTGAGGAGGTATTGACAAATAAAAAATTACTAGGTTCATTAAAAAATAGATATTTTAAATCTTGAGATTTTTAACAGACCAATAATGGCAATTAAATAATTTGGATTAATATGTCACAAATAGTCAATTGTGACAACAGTGTTTTCAGGTTGGACCAATAAGTTTTAAAATGATCTTTGATAATGAAATGTATGTGATTTCAGGAAATAAGTTGTGCATAAATGGAAAAATACTACTAAAGAAGAAAGCAAATTATTTATTTTTGAGTAACAGAGTAATTTATTGCAAATTCCCTTTACCTCACAATTTATTTTTTATTTTATTTTATTTTTTCAGTGTTCCAAAATTCATTGATTTATGCACCACACCCAGTGCCCCATGCAATACGTGCCCTCCACAAGACCCACCACCGGCCTCACCCAACTCCTACCCCCCTCCCCTCCAAAACCCTCAGTTTGTCTCAGTGTTCATAGCCTCTCATGGTTTGTCTCCCACTCCAATTTCCCCCAACTCCCTTCTCCTCTCCATCTCCCGACGTCCTCCATGTTATTCCTTATGCTCCTCAACTAAGTGAAACCATATGATAATTGACTCTCTCTGCTTGATTTTTAAACTGTCCTTCAACCATGAAGAGATCACGGATATATGTAGAATTTAAATTCTTTGTTGAAATTGTCAAACTCTTGGAAGGTTAAAATTATAAGAGAGTGATTTGTAATGCTAATTCCAGGACTGTAACCTTTGACCCATTTTTGCAGATTGGATGAAACATCTTCCTTTAAACCCTCTCTGTAGTGACCCTATCTGCCTGCTTTTATCAACTGCCTTACTAAATTGTGTACCAAGAGGGGTCATTTCATTTTTCAAAAGCTACACTGGACTGTTTTCTCAATCAAAGTGTATTTTCCTCAGTGATAACACTGAGCCACTTAAAGCTACAATGGCAATGTACCTTGAGGTGGTTGCATGTTTTAGAACTATGGAAACAGATTTTTGGCCAAGCAAAATTGAATTGAATTCATTTCAAATAGATGAGATGAGGTTTGTTCAGCCATCCTGCATCCATGGTAAATGGTAGGGGAGAAATGCATTGTCATTTTTTACAGAGTCAGAGAATTTTTATAAAAGAGTATTTATCAAAGTGTTATCCCATAGGATCTTGTTTACTTTCCTACTTAAATATGCTTTAAAAAAAGTTTTTCTTCTGAGTGATAATCAAATTTCAGACTGATTTTGACTTTAGAAAGACACAGTTTATATCATGAAATAATGAGGACATTTGCCAACTTTTCTGAGTAAATGGCTCTTAAAAATGTGAGTACAGGGTACCTGGGTGGCTCAGTTGGTAAAGTGGTTGTCTTCAGCTCAGGTCATGATCCCAGGGTTCTGGGATCAAGCCCCACATCGGGCTCTCTGCTCAGCGGGGAGCCTGCTTCTCCCTTTCCCTCTGCCCGCCACTCTGCCTACTTGTGCTCGCTCTCTCTCTCTCTCTCTCTATCAAATAAATAAATAAAATCTTTTTTTTTAATGTGAGTACAACAATAATTAATGGTACTTTTAAAAATTGTACTTTTTAATGTACCTTATATAAAGTTTATAAAATTTGTTTTACTTAGAATATTTAATACCTAAATGTTTCCATAAGACCTGCTCATCTTAAAAAAGAGAAGCTTTTAAAGCCAGGAAAAATTAATATGCACACTAGTGTTTAAGATCTTAGAGAGAGAGAAAGAGAGAGAGAGAGAAAGCTTTCTCTAGGGCAACTCTCAGAAGGAAAATTGCAAATAATTGCTAGTCAAATTTCTCGGAATGCTGAGAGAAATTTGGGGTGAGGGGCATGCAAGATTTTTGGCTTCTAAATGTTCCCTCTTCTGAATAATCTGGCAATGTCTTATAATATATATAACTTTACATAAATGAGTAAAAGTAAGCCAGCCTTGCAAAGGGCAATGTTCATTCCCTTTGGTTGCAGTCTGTAAAGAAAGGAAATTGAAGCTGTGCTATTCCTTTTAAGATCAAAATTGTAATTATTTATTCTGTTCTAATCTTTTGGCTCTTTTTTTCGGGACTGTTTTGCAAGCTATATACACACTGTAGAGCACCATAGTGATCCATAGGAATGCCTTTTACTTAGAGGGAGTATAGGAGAATGGAAAGAACACAGTAGATCATGAGACATATTTCCACTTTGAACACTACTACTTACCTTGTGTAACTTAGATAGGTTGGTTCCCCTGGCTAAACTTTGGCTTTACCACCTCTCTAAGTGGGCTAACTAGGAATCTCTTGAATTGCATTCAGCTCTGAAATTGCACTGATACTTATGATGATGCTCTTAATTATGTCTTCTGGTGATTATTTTAAAGCTTAGACTTCACCCTTGACTTTTACACAGGACAGACACGCATCTCGGTTGGCTTGATAGTTCGGCACCCCTGGTGGACCAATGTGATTATTAATACTATCCCTTTTTGAGTTTCCAAAGCATCCCATTTTGATCTATCTATTGCACTTTTTTCTTACAGCATACATAAAATCCATCTTCGTGAAAAAAATCTCATACTTCATAAGAATAATAAATAGTGAGACCTTGTCCTTTGCATTCAGAGCAGTAACTACCTCTGGTATCCTTACCTGGTTTTAAGAATCCATAGCCTTTTTCACCTTCTTTTTATCTTTTTTCAAAAATCTTGAGAAAGGAGAGAGAGTAAGGCTATGAGAGATTCTGTTTTTTGACCGGAGGGACTATGGTTTGCAACTCCTAGCAAGAAATTACAAAGTAATTAATGTTAGTGATTCACTCAGTTAATGTGAGTGAAACATATGGGAGGAACTCTGGGGTTCTAGTTGGGCTTTTCTCAGAGTGGACATGGCAAACCCACTCACGAAGAGGAACTGCTGAACATTTAAAGCATTGATAGGTTGTCAGAGACATGCATATTTCTCATATGAAGTGTCTCCTGAATAGCATTGATTCCTATGGAATGTTCTGTAAAGAAACCCAATTAGCGTTCAAGCAAAAAAAGAGTATTTGAATATATTGGACACTGCTGTTGTTTCCTGGCAGCACTGGAGATGCTCCTGAAAAATTAATGCTATTTGTTTGAAAAATGTAAGCAGAGTGCACACATATTTCCATGAAAAATGTTTAAAACCAGCAAGATACATTTTGTAACTTCAAAAACAAAATTTTATTTTTTATTAAAAATATTAATTAACCTCAGCTGTGGCTTCATTATAAAAAAATATTAGCATTATTTATAATTATGTGTGTTCCTGAGAACACTCTGCATTTTAAACATACTGGTGACATGAATAATTAATTTTATTTTTGCTAGTCCAGTCATTCTGCTGAATTCACGTACATGAGTGTATATTTTTTATAGCACATTTTAGTGCATATTGAAAAGAAAAACACTTGGGTGTACATTTAAAAATATATACAAAGGCATAGTCTCCTGAACCTGATGGTGCCGGGTAAGAAAAGTATAATTCATTGTAATTTTGAATGTAGGTAAGCAACTGCTACTTAGGGGTTTTCCCCCCTCATTGCTGGTTTGCAAAAGTGCCAGGATATATACATTTTAAAGAATTTATCTTAAGAAAGTTCTTCTACTTGGTGCATTTTCTTTAGGCTCTGGAACTTTTACTAGATAAAAAGGTGTCCTATTGGTGGATGTAACCTTGGTTTTGAGACGTCTTCAGACATGGTAGTTCTAAACAAATATATCCATCTATCCATCTACCATTCATCCATCCATTCACTTAACATGTGTTTGCTGAGCACTTGCTGTATACCAGCCAGTGTTCTTCAGACTTGGAAATAGAGCACTGAACAAAATTAGGCTTTTCTGCACAAAGCTTATATTTTAGTTAAAGATGAACAAAAACATTAAAACAAATATACACGGGATGATAGTACTTTTAGGAAAAAGGGAGAAGAGAGGGGATGCTTGTACTGGGAGTGGGTGGGCATTAAAGGACCATCCTTTGGGAATAGACATGCGTAGATTATTAGTGGTAGAGGCATCAATCAGAAGAGTAGCATATTAAATTTCAAACTTAGATCCAGCAGGATCATACCCTGTATGGATTATGCTAGTGGCAACCAGGTGCTGTTGTAGGGAACTAGAACAAAAGTGACATCAAGATTTATCTTCTCTCTCTCTCTCTCTTTTTTTTTTTTGTTTGTTTGTTTGTTTAAATGAGGGCTGCCCTCAAGCTGGGGCCAAGGACTGGTCCACGTGGGTGCAGTGTGGGGCTCCCAGGAAGACACAAAATGTGCAGTTGGAGCACTCAGAGTATGTAGTGTGGCTTCAGGCATGGGGAGGCAGTTCGTGCAGGCCCTCAGGGAGGAGCAGGGACAGAATAAGCTGGGCTGGGCTGAGCATTGGGGCAGCTCAGAGGATGGTCGAACCAGGCCTCAGGCACCGCTGCCAAGACCACTCTTTCCAGAGGGAGCCCTGTCTCTCGGGATCTTGGGAGTTCTATAGGCTGGCAGAGGAGTTCTGGGGTGAGAAACACTTTGGTACACCAGACCCCAGACTCAGAAGGAGGTCTGGCTCAAGTCACCTATGAAGCAAACTCCAATCCTTCCTAACGCCACCCCCCTACCTCACTCAGATCACAAAGAGGTGGTACCTCTCCACCTAGGGGCCTGGCCAGGTCTAAAGGAAGAGGCTCTGGCCCAAAGGTTCTGTAGGGGTGGGACCATTTAAGGTCAGAACCAGGAGGGAATTGTATATACTTGCCTTGTGTGGTCCTATGAACATGAGACTAATAATTAGCATCTTGTTAATCAGATCAGAAGTATAATCAGGGATGCCTGGGTTGGGCGCCCCACTCTTGGTTTCAGCTCTTGTGTGATCTCAGGGTGGTGGGATCAGCATCTGTCGGAGTCTCCACACTTGGCTCAGAATCTGCTTGAGATTCTTTCCCCTCCTTCTCCTTCCCCCTCTGCTCCCCCCCGCCCCCGCTTAAACTCTTGTGCTCTCTCTCTCTAATAATAAATAAATAATATCTTTTTAAAAAGAAGTATAATCAAATTCTAAGGTTTATATGTGTGTTAAGAAGAAATGAGGGGCACCTGGGTGGCTCGGTGGTTTAAAGCCTCTGCCTTCGGCTCAGGTCATGATCCTAGGATCCTGAGATCAAGCCCTGCATCGGGCTCTCTGCTCCGAGGGGAGCCTGCTTCCTCCTCTCTCTCTCTGCCTGCCTCTCTGCCTACTTGTGATCTCTGTCTGTCAAATAAATGAATAAAATCTTAAAAAAAAAAAAAAAGAAGAAGAAGAAATGAAAACTCAGAAAGTATGGCTTGGTATTATTATTATTATTCTACATGTGAGAAAATTGAGAAACTCCATAACTATCCAAGGCTATGCAGCTCACTTCTGTTCAGAGTATTTTGAGGTGATCTGGTCCCCTGCCCTTAAATATGGGCAGAGTCTTATTATTTCTTGTCCTCTCATGTCCTTACCTCGTTCATGTGATCTCCACACAAGGGTCACTTTGCTCTTTCAAAAACTGAAATACAGTCATGATACTACTTTCTTTAATATGTTTAGGTATTTAGGATAAAGGGCAGCTTCCTGGGGATGTTCACTAGAATCCATCCTTCACAACCATCCTCCCGGCTGTCTTCCTGGAAGGCTTATCGCCACTCTTCCCACCCTTCCCTCACCTCGCCTTCTGATTACCCATTCACAGTGACCTCTAGAGGTCATGCTTTTCACACCTCTGTGTGCTTATTTTGGAAGGTTGGGAGAGACAGTAAAGTACCTGCCAAAGTGAGTAGGCTCTTTGAGACCGAAAAACAAAGCAGGCCACTCCATACAGTTTCCATGAGTTATATTCAGGATAACTTACTAACAGGGGGATCCGTTGGAGGATGAACCTGTTATACAGTTATTCTCCACTACTCTGGACCTTAGCCTACCAATTGAATAGGGTGAGAACATGCAGAAGGGCCTTGTAGTGAGATCACAGGGTTTGCCTATACCTCAAAGGACTTGCATTCATCTAATTGAGACCTAACATTTATTTAGATCTTCTGGCACCACCTGTGTGTCAGGAAGGGGAGAGGTCATATTATCTTTAACAAATTTACAGAGGGTCAAGGCAAGCCTTCCTCCATTCTGGCCCTGGTGGGGACCATTTGTAAGGCATGCAAATCAGTTTCCAAGGGGTCCTGGAATATGTGGCCCCAGGGAAGTGAGTGAACAGGGGTGAACAAGATAGAATGCTAAAGATGGAGTCAGAATTGTCAGTGCCCGGCAACTCAGCATGGAAAGCCCTTTCTTCACCTTCCTATTTCTTCCTTCATACTCTGCAGTTTCTCCCAGTCTGATTCTGCGTAGTGGGAAGAGTCTGATGAGGCAACAGCAGTGTTGGCTGTTAGGGGGCAGTGTCACATAGTGGTCAAGGGCATCAACTCTGGAAGCCAGAATGCCTACCTAAATCACAGCCTTACTTTCCCCATATGCTAGTTGTGTGACCCTGGGCAAATTATTTAGCTTCTGAATACCTGTTTCCCACCTATAAAATGGAGAGTATGGCTTCGCAAACTTATACTGAGGATTAAATGAGTCAGTGCACTGAATGCACCATATAGAATTACTGCAATTGGCAATTTTTTATTATCAAAAAAATGGAAGTTTCATATGGTTCATCCTAGAATATAAAGAAGTAAAAAAAAAGTGTCTAATACATGTAACCATTACACACATGGTACTTTTGTGTGGAAAGCATTCCGTAGGTGCAACGTATAAATTAAAGCTGTAAAGCTATTTTCTTACTTGAAAAGCTATTTTCCCTGCCCTTGAAGAAATAGCTCCTACCAAAAAAAAAAAACACAAAAAAAAACAAAAACAACAACAACAAACAAACAAAAAAACATCTGTTGTGTGGCCTGTACAGAGCAGAATTCTCTCTTGAGTGAGGTGTTCTCCACAGGGAGGCAGCACCATTCCCTTGGAACATCTGTGTGGGATAGGGAAGGGCAGGTAATCATTCGTGGGGAGAGCTGTCACTGGCAGTTAATGAGAGAGGGCCATTAAAGCTGGACACTCTACTGTGAAAAACTATCCACTAATCTTGATACCCTGCACTATTTTACTCAACATCCCACCACCACGCGCAACAACACGACTTCAAATTATTGTTGACTGAACAGCCCAGAAATTCCCCTGTACCTGTTTCCCAGCTATTCTCATACAGGAGCTAATTCAGAGTATGGTACCAAACCTTGCAAATATGATTTCTGTAGCTGTCCTTGATAACATGTTTTGATTAAGAAGCTTAAAAATTCATGATATACTCCTTTTTCAACTTGGATATGAAAAACATCAAGCACTTCCAGCTGTGAGTTACACTTAACTAGGTTTGGGATTCTTGATATAATCTCTTTTGATAAATCTTTATTAGCATTGGAGAAATAGGATAATGAGACTTTGTATCTAAAACTTCAGATGTGGCAGTAATTTCAGTATTTTCTCAGAAAGCACTGGTGAGGTTAGCACCTTTTCTAATATTTCTGGTCTCAGTTGTAGGGCAAAGGAAAATATTTTTATGAAATAGTTAATGTCAAAGTTGCAAGATATAGCCTTATTTTCTTGTTTTAGTTTTGATCAGTATTGTAAATAATTTGGGCCATAATAGTATATGAACTTCTGGTTTTGAAATATACAGGTATTTGTATTATACCTGTTGATTTATTCCTCTTTTATTTGTAGTAATACTTTTCACTGAGAAGAATGAGAAAGCAAATCATGAAAGCATTAAAAAAAGCTGGTTAATTGTGTGTGTAAGCACCTGTATGTATGTGTACGTGTGTTAATGGTGATTCTTTTTTTCCTTCATGATAAATATAAAACAGTAAGCTTTGTTCAATAAGGTAATGTCAAGATTAAATTTAAAACTCTACAATAATTTCTAGAACCAATATTAGTTTTTCTTATCAGCTGGCATCACTGAAAATTTACCCAACAGTAAAAGATATATTAATAGCATTAGGCTGGAACCTCAAGAGAAGATTTAGCTAATTCATCTGCCTTGATACAGCACTTACTAAACAGATTTCACTGTGTTGTCATCATCATCATTCTCTTCACAGAAGATCTCTAGCAGACAGATAACACCAATATTAACCAATGGTTGCTCCACTAAGCATTCTAAATGGTAATTAAACAAAATAAAACAGCAGTGTATGCTTATGTCTGTGTGTGTTTGTGTGTGTGTGTGTGTGTGTGTGTGTGTGTGTGTGTTGACCATGGTATATGTTCCCTATAAATCCACAAGGCTTTTACTTAAGATTACAAGTTAGCAAATATCTTTTGTATGCCTAAGATATAAAATGCACTTATCAAGGTATTATATTCTTAAGGATGAGGGGGAGGTGCATAGTGATTTAGGGTTTTATAACCAGAACCATTTCTCAGACATTTAGATTATTAGTGAATCCATACATAAAATATAAAGTGCGCTAACTCAACAATGGCAAAGCTTTTGTACAAACAGATGCATAAACTATTATTAGCAGCATCACCAACATAATTGAAACTCAGAAACAAATTTAAAGGAGGGAAGATATTTTCATCCCTTTTAAGTAACAAGCATATTGTAGCGACACGCTTATATTACTTCACATGTCCTAAGTGTTGGCAGTGTGCTAGACACTTCCCTGGCTCTGGAATTTCTCACAATCTCTGGAAACCTTCTTCTAAAATAGATGTTGTCATCCATAGATGGTGGCCTGGCCCTTTTTGTCCTGTTTCAGAATTTTTCCAGTCATGTGGGATCTAGAGATTCCCCCTAAGAGGCATAAGGGAAGCTGAATCCTCTTCATCTTAATATGGAATAAATACTGGATTGAGGAAGCCCTATTACTGTCTGTTACAATGTTGGAATAAAATATGAGTCAATAGTAATAGAAACTTTAAAATCATGTTTATCTTGATGACAGATTTTTTGAGAATATCAACTACACTTGCATAAGCCAGGTTTTGGTGTAGCATCTGGCTTAGTATCCTTGTCCCCAGTGTGCCACCACTCTTCTTCCTTCTTTCCTCCCTCCTGTTTCTTCCCTCCTCCCGCCCCTCCGCCTTTCCTTCTTCCATGTGCTAGTTCCTCTTTTACGCACTACATATTCACACATGAGGACCTGAATTTCAAAGAAGAATTAATGGGCCTGAATTTGGCTAAGGCTTTCTAGGTGACAAATACATTCTACTGTCAAGTCTGTAAGCCTGGTGGGCTAACCACATGAGGAGTCTCTATCTGCTCTACCACATTAAACTGGTTCTTATGAGGTCTCCACTAAATATAGGCCAGCTTTTAAAATTCAGCAGTAAATGGGACACTTGAGGGAAATTTATTTTCATATTTTCTACACCTCTATGTTTATTTCTACAGCAGCTATCCCTCAATACATATCAAAAGCTTGTGTGCATAGCTACAGAATAGTGTAGGTACTTGTGCTGATGGATCCAAAATGAGTATCAATTTCTCTTAGAAGAAAATAGAAAATATCTATATTCCATTAAAGAGAAGTTCTCTGGTTCTAATGCCCATATTTCAGAAATGAAAAGGGTTCATCAAGATTCTTTCAAATTTTGTGGTGACATTCCTAAACGCAACTTTTCCAAGTACAGCATTAATGGCCATTAGTAATAATAATTCTAGACAAAGTCAACATAGCAATCCATCATAACATAACGGAAAAATAAGCCATCACAGAGTAGACAAATGACCCACTTTTTCTGTTATGAACTGATGGCTTTCTATTGTCCAAAGTGAGAATTTTCCTTGTGGTTTCAGTACAGGTTTAATTACATATGTGACTAAAGTTGTCCCTGTTTTATTCAATTGCCCTTTTGTTTTACACAGTCTTTTCAGTGTAGCTTTCCATGTCATATTGTTTGGGAACTTTACTCAGAGAAGGAAAGGAAAAAAAAAAATGTAGAAAGCACCTAAAATTTGTCATTGCTATGTTAACAGTTAACCAACACAAAATTCAACTTCTCTAAACACAAAGTCCAAGTTCCTACGTTTTTAGTCTTTTGTGTGTGTTGTGGCCTCTAACAGCGATATTCCTATTTCCTCCTTTTTTCCTGTACTACGACTATACCTGTGATCTTATTAAAATTGACTCTACATTTGTAAAGTTCTAGAGCCTTGCTCATCTAGATGGTACATGATTTTCGACCTTGCATTTCACTTGAAGCTTTTCCAAACAACCCTCAGCAGAATGCATTTCCTGTTTTCCTAGCACTTGGAGAGATTATTAGACATTCAAATAAATAGATAGATAGGTAATCTATCTATCAGAGCCTACAATCTTTACTTTAGTTTTCTTTTGGACAAATATCTTCAGCTCAGGATCTGCGTTTTATTAATCTGTGCAAACTTAGCACCTCACTGGGTGCCTGGTGCCAAGTGGACACTTAGTAAACACGTTTTGAGTAAAGAAATTAATGATCACACATAGTGCCCACTCCAGGGCTGAGACAAATACTGTGTGTTGCCTAGTCCCGAGTTTCCCTGGATTGATCAGCATTTGTAGAGAATAAAGATGGTACACATACGAAGGGAATCAATGAAATAGTTTCCTTCATATGCAGAGTAAAGAAATGATATTAAAATGCTGGTTGTAGGGTTTTTGAACATTTTATATGTATTTATTTAAGAGAAAGATATGGATGTGATTTACAGGGGCACAATTCTCATTTCAGTTTGTACTATTGACATTCACATTAGTCCAGAAGGGAAGCTCCAGTAGTTGTTCCTCGGATGGAAAGGAGAAGGGTACAAAACAGTACAGCTGTGTCTTTCAGGTCACAGAGTATCAGGTGTAGAGCCATCTTCCAGATATTAGTGGAGTATCCTGTTTAGAGTCGTCTGTTTTATGTAGGTGGGAGCAGTGCTGATGATCCCTCTTTGGGGGTATAGTTGTTATTCACATAATTTAGAATTGCTGACACATCATAATGACAAAGGGCAGGCTGACTTTTGATCAGATTTATTACTGTTTTTAATTTCTCCACAGCAAAGCACCCTCCCCCCCCCTTTTTTTAGCTTTTTAAATTTATTTTAATTTTGGGAAGGGGAGTAACAAATAGAAAAGGCTAGATGAAATAGCCACAAAGTGTTTTCCTCCCCCAAAAAACATTTCGGGTCAGAAACAGTTTTGAATCCCTGCTCTTTAAATATAATGAATAATTATTTAACTACGGAGAACATTTGAGAAAGGAGAAAAGCATGTATATAATTCCGTGGTGAGCGGTGCAGAAAGCAGGGGCTACTGTTCGGTTCATTCGATGTGTCCAGTCTTGCAGGCCAACAGCTGCTGGCTTTCTAGGCATCGCAGGTGACAAGGAAAGCTGCGGCTTTTTCCACATCTGGATCCACATCCTGCTTCCTCAAAAAGAACCTGACCTCTCTCACTGTTGCCCATGGTGAGCCAGTAATATTGCTCACATCTCAGGATTGTGCAAATAGTTGGACCCTCTTCAGGAGCCAGGAATTCACATTTCCAAGTAGTTTCTCTAACTTTTGATATTTCTATCCAATTTTGATGAGGAATAAACAGGTGAAACTATTTGGAGAACAATAAGGAAGTCTGATAAGATGAGACCCATTACAGATCCAGTTTGCAGCAGAGACCCTTGACAATACTTCAAGGAAAACTTGTCATAGGTTTGATACTTAGATGTTAACTATTGCTGGAAAACAGATGGAGCTGGGGAAATTGTATAAATCCTCCGCAACTTGTGATGGGTTTGTTAGGATGTCCTGACAAGTTGAAAATATCCTTAATCAAAAATGTGTTTAATATACCTAACCCAGGCATCTGTGTGGAGTTGGTTGAGCATCTGCCGTGGCTCAGGTCATGATCTTGGGAGTCCCGGAATCGAGTCCTGCATCAGGCTCCCTGCTCAGTGGGGAGTCTTCTTCTTCCTCTGACCCTCTCATGCTCTCTCTCTCAAATATCTTTAAATAAAAGAAAGTACACCTAACCCACCAAACATGATAGCTTGCCTAGCCTACCTTAATGTGCTCAGAACACCTAGCCTAGAGTTGGTCAGAATCATCTGGCACAAAGTCTATTTTATAATAAAATATTGATTTTGCATGTAGTTTATTGAATACTATACTAAAAGTGTAAAGCAGAATGGTCGCATGGGTACAAAATGTATGGGTTGACCCTCATGATCGCATGGCTGACTGGGAACTGTGGCTCTTTGCTACTGCCCAGCATCACAAGAGAGTGTCCTACCAGATATCACTGTCCCAGGAAAAGACCACAATTCAAAGTACAGTTTCTACTGAAAGCATATCACTTTTGCAACATCATAGAGTCATCATAGAGTTGACTTGCAACATCATAAGTTGAACAATCAGAAGTCAAAGACCATCTGTACAATGTTTTGAAAAAATAGTCATTGCCAAGTTTAAGCTTTTAAAAACTGATATTTTCATAGGCAATTTAAAATGAGAACCAAGTACAAAGAACTAGATAAATAAAAGAAGAGATTAGAGCATGCTGGCATAACACTAATTGGACACAAAGACTTAAATGAAGTTTGGGGAGTGGAGTGAATTCCTGATGCCAGACAAATCTAGACAAAGCCTAGGAAATGTCAAAGGAATTTATTCCTGCTGTGTGGGTTACTTGGAACTACAATATATTTAAATGGGTGGTACCTGAAATTGCAAATAATAACATTAATTGTAACCTGCTCTTTTACACTATTTTGGAAGCTAATAGCAGGATGCTGGCAAAATTCACTTTTATGCTTTGTGGTATGTATGCAAAACAAGTGGGGATAATTGGTAAATTATTTTCATTAATGTAATATGAGCACATGAAAACAAATCAGTGTGTTTTAGAAGATAGAACATATAAAGAGCAACGGTCCCCCATCCAACCCCTCTCCACTTCCAGTCTTATTCCCCAGAGATGATATCTTTTCATAATTCTTTCAGTAATTAGTTTCACATCTCTAAATAAGTTACTTCCATTTGTTTATTTATCCCTTTTATACAATATTTATACAATTTCCAGTTTGAAAACTGAGGATTAGCTCCTGGCTTTAATCCCTTCCTTTTTCTTTTCTTCTTCTCCACTGAATTATATATAGAGAGGTTAGTTGGGTTTTTTTTTTTTTCACTTTAAGTAATATATGTACATCTCCATATCTTATTCTGTTAGTTTATGACAATATCTTTTGAATGTCCACATTAGTAAGATGAAGGTATTGTATTCCTCTCCTCTTCCTCGACTTTTCCATATCTCACTATCTCACAGTATTTCCAGGGATGTAATGTTAACGTCCTGTTTGGTAACCGAAGCCAAATGTCCCATATTTTATCTATGAGGAGCCTGAAGTGGAAAAGCAATAAAGAACATTTAGGTTACCATTACTACATAAATAGCATCAGATACAGTCTCAGTTCTGCATTAAGATTACATTTCTTTTCTTGTGAGTCCAATATCATATTACCTGGACTGCTCAAGGGGGGATTTTCCCAGAATCAAGGGCAAATGGATTTCCTTCCATTCTATCAATTGCTGCGAACTGGGGCATTTTATTTGCTTCCTGTTTGGACTTGTCTTCCAGAGTTTCATTTTTCTAGGAGTTCCTCAATATTTTTCATTTTTTTTCTTTTATTCTTACATGGCTTTCTTTGTCTTTATTGTATCATCCCCCTAAATTCCCATGTTAAATCATACTTTCAGGGATGCCTGGGTGGCTCAGTGGGTTAAGCCTCTGCCTTTGGCTCAGGTCATGATCTCAGAGTCCTGGGATTGAGTCCCACATCAGGCTCCTTGTTTAGCAGGGAGCCTGCTTCTCCCTCTGTCTGCTGCTTCCCCTGCTTGTGCTCGCTCGCTCGCTCACTCTCTAACAAATAAATAAAATATTTAAAGATCAATCAATTAATTAATCATACTTTGAGTTCAATCAAACCCTCCCTCCCTCTCTCCGCCACCCTGAGATCTCCTGTCTGGGCTTCCTGTTCTTGAGTACCAGTCTGCACTGGTTGTTCCAGAATATGACAGGAGACCCTAGTCAGGTTAACTGGGCAGAGTGCGTAAGTGGCAGACTTTTCTTTGGAGATGGAAGACACTGATCCTAATGCCAGAATGAAGAACATCTGCAGTAAGACCTCGACATTTCCCTAGACCATTCCTTTGGCTTTCAAGAGAACGGTCTGGATTTTCATTTGTAGTTTTTGCTTTGGGGTAAAACAGCCACTCTGTTCTTTAATTTAGGTGGTTATATTAAGAATCTATTCCTGTATTGGGGTACCTGGGTGGCTCAATCGCTTAAGCATCTGACTCTTGATTTTGGCTCAAGTCATAATCTCAGGGTGGCGAGATGGAGCCCCACATCAAGCTCTGCACTGGGCATGGAGCCTGCTTGAGATTCTCTCTCTCCCTTTGCCCCTCCCCACTAAATTAATTAATTAATCAATTAATCTATTCCTGTGTAACAAATTATCCACATAATTAGCAACTTAAAATAATAAGTGTTTTTTTTTTTCTCTCACAGTTTCTGTAGCTTAGTTGAATTCTTTCTGAAGCTTATCTGGGTGCCTTTGCTCAAGGCCTCTCATAAAGCTGGAGTCTAAATATTGACCAAGACTTCAGTTTCGTTTGAACCTTTGACTGGAGGAGAGTAGGAATCCACTTGGAAATTCATTTAATAGTTTATCATGTGGCTGTGCACAGGCTGTGTTTTCTCACATATAGGCACTGGGCTGCCTCATGAATGTTAGCAGTTCACGTCCCCCAGGGCAGGTGATTGGAGAGAAGGAGAGAACAAGCAAGAATGGGAGTGAGCTCATGTAGGATGGGAGCCACATTTGTTCTGTACTCTAACCTTGAAAGCGACATTTCATCATGGCTGCTGTTAGTTTGGCCCACACCAAAGGGGAGGAAATCCCATAAGGGCATGAATGGCAGGAGCAGAGGATCTCAGGAAACCTTCGAGGCCTCCACAATGTCACAGGGTAAGAGAATGACAACTGCTGTGACATTTACGTATATATTCTGCCAGTCTCCTTCTAGATCATCTCCATATTGGCTCTCTGACTTTGTATCCCCTGTATCTCTGCGGCATTTTTTAAATTTAATTTTTTAAATTTTTTTTCTTAATATATAATGTATTATTAGCCCCAGGGTACAGGTCTGTGAATCGCCAGGTTTACACAGTTCATAGCACATACCTTCCCCAATGTCCATAACGCAGCCATCCTCTCCCTACCCCCCTCCCCCGGCAACCCTCAGTTTGTTTTGTGAGATTAAAAGTCTCTATATGGTTTGTCTCCCTCCTGATCCCATCTTGTTTCATTTATTCTTTTCCTACCCCCCAAACCCCCTACGTTGCCATTCAACTTCCTCATATCAGGGAGATCATATGATAACTGTCTTTCTCTGATTGACTTATTTCACTAAGCATAATACCTTCTAGTTCCATCCATGTCGTTGTGAATGGCAAGATTTCATTTCTTTTGATGGCTGCATAGTATTCCATTGTATATATATACCACATCTTCTTTATCCATTCATCTATTGATGGACATCTAGGTTCTTTCCATAGTTTGGCTATTGTGGACATTGCTGCTATAAACATTCGGGTGCATGTGCCCCTTCGGATACCCTATGACCCAGTAATCACACTACTGGATATGTACCCTAAAGATACAAATGTAGTGATCTGCAGCATATTCAAGCTCTGCCTTTTCCTGCTAATTTTACTCAGCCTCTTTCATTCACTTCTAGTATTCTACTTTTCACTTCTAGAATTCTATTTTCATTCACTTCTAGTACTCTACTAGAAACTTCTTTGGAAATCTCTTGATTTTGCTAACTGCATACTTTTTCTCTTCATTGTTAAGAGTTTACAGCCCATTTTTTGTTCTGCTAGCTTTTATTTTTGTGTGGCCTCACTGGGGAGAGACACAGGAAGCAACTATTTTCTCCCTCAGTTTGAACTAGACAGAAGGATTACTACTATGACTGGAGGAATTTAGATAGTTCAGTCCTGACTTTAGTCACTGTGTAGAAAAGAACGCTCTTTGCATTTCAAGGGACTTATTTTCACATTCAAATGACAGATGGGAAGTCTTCCTCTGCCCACAAGTAATCTCATTTTTTTAACTTTTAACAGATCCGGAAATATGAAGCAAACACTGTATGATTCTTATCATTTCTGAATTCTGCGCTTCCTAGTCTTTCCTCTGTCAACTTAACCTGCTTACACAGTTTCTACTTGCTTGAGTATTTATGGTTTTGTACTTAAACAACCTCAACGAATCTTTTAATCTTCCCAGTTTGACCAAGTTTAGCAATAATCATTTAGACTCAAAGAGCAATCACAAAAAATTTAAATGACTCTGTGGTTGATAAGGTCTGAGTTCTTTTGCATTATTTTATTGTCTTTCATTTCTGATGGTTAGAAGTAGATGATGTAGTAAGCCAGCAAAATAGCCTTCAATCTCTCTAATATCTTATCTTTAATGAAATCTTAGAAGGAAATGGGCTTATATTTCTGACTTCATAACCTTCTATTCATCAATGAAGAATAGCCAAAATGAAGAGCCGGGTATAGTTTTCAATTTGTTCCAGAGAGTGAGGAACAGAAATGTTACAGAAATATTAGAGTAGTATTGGAAGAAGAGGAGAATTTTTATTAGCTGTATTCCAGCATTCCAACTTTTAAAATTTTGACTTCAAAAACATTCATACCTTAATTTTGATGGTAATCAAAGCAAAATTGTTGCCTGCTTCTGTAAAAAGGAACTCAGGGACTATTGTAATAAAAAGCAAAGGAGAGTAACACTACATTCAAACCTAACCATACCTGACACATTCTAGCCTTATATTGTTATCATCATCTATTTTTTTTTTTTTTTTTTACTATTTCAGAGTAAACTAGTCCTCTTTACTCTGGGCATGACATTCTATTTATCTAATTAAGCTGGCTTAAAATTTTGTCTTACCTTCTGTTTTAAGCATCTCTACCTACTTTATCAGTTAGTTTTTGCTGTGGTACAAACTATTCTAAAACCTAGCTCATGATTGTGTAGTTCTGCAGTTTGGATTGGGCTTAGCTGGATGGTTTTTCTAATGGTGATCTCGGCTGGTCTAGTTCATATGTTGGTGATCAACCACCATGCTGGGTAGGGACTGGTTGATCTAAGATGGCTCATTGGAACACCTTGTCTAAGTACCACATGTGTCTCACCCACCAGAAGGCCAGCTTGACACAGAATTCCATGAGTGAGTGTGCAACTGTGCAAAAGTCTCTTGAGGCCCAGGTTCAGAACTTGCATGACATTGCTTTTACTGCATTAATAAAGCAAGGCCCAAGGTCAGTCCAGATTCAGGGAGCGGAACTGCAAGAATTGTGGCCATTTATAATTGATCACAACTTACAGAGTTTGACCTGTTTTTATATTTATCCACCAGCCTACCATATAATAAAATCATGCTGTCATATAAAATTTTTATAGCTAAAAAGTCAAGGCAAATAAGTATTCAGCTTTGTCACAATCTGAAGATTTCGGTTAATAATTAGAATACTGTTTATTTCCATTCTACCCATACTCCTCTGAAGATTGTCTCCTAAAAAAATAGGTTGTGTTATCCATGCCTTCCTGGGCTCATGCAGTATCAGAATAGCTGATTTGTTCAGCTGGCAGCAGATACTGTTTAAATCCTGTTGTTAGCTTTCTCCCCTTTCTTCCCTAAGGTATTCATCACCAAACTTTGATGCTTAAAGATCACATCATTCGAAGATCACTCTAGTACAAAGTACATGAATCTATTTTGAGATACAGTATATTTATATCTTTTAGGTTCTTTTTTGTGTGACTTACTTTTTTATTATATTTATTAACATATAATGTATTATTTGCCCCAGGGGTACAGGTCTCTGAATCGTCAGGCTTACATAATTCACAGCACTCACCATAGCACATACCCTCCTCAATGTCCATAACCCTGCCACCCTCTCTATACCCCCCTCCCCCCAGCAACCCTCGGTTTGTTTTGTGATATTAAGGGTCTCTTATGGTTTGTCTCCCTCCCGATCACATCTTGTTTCATTTTTTCCTTCCCTAACCCCCAAACTACTCACTCTGCCTTTTGACTTCCTCATATTAGGGAGATCATATGATAGTTGTCTTTCTCTGATTGACTTATTTCGCTAAGCATAATACCCTCTAGTTCCATCCATGTCGTTGTGAATGGCAAGATTTCATTTCTTTTGGTGGCTGGGTAATATTCTATTGTGTGTGTGTGTGTGTGTGTGTGTGTGTGTGTGTGTGTGTATATATATATATATATATATATATATATATATGTATGTATATATACCACATCTTCTTTATCCATTCATCTATTGATGGACATCTAGGTTCTTTCCATAGTTTGGCTATTGTGGACATTGCTACTATAAACATTTGGGTGCATGTGCCCCTTCGGATCACTACATTTGTATCTTTAGGGTAAATACCCAGTGGTGCAATTGCTGGTCATAGGTAGCTCTATTTTCAACTTTTTGAGGAGCCTCCATACTGTTTTCCAGAGTGGCTGCACCAGCTTGCATTCCCTCCAACAGTGTAGGAGGGTCGCCCTTTCTCCACATCCTCGCCAGCATCTGTCATGTCCTGACTTGTTAATTTTAGCCATTCTGACTGGTGTGAGGTGCTATCTCATTGTGGTTGTTGTTTTTTTTATTTCCCTGATGCCGAATGATGTGGAGCACTTTTTCATGTGTCTGTTGGCCATCTGGATGTCCTCTTTGCAGAAATGTCTGTTCATGTCTTCTGCCCATTTCTTGCTTGGATTATTTGTTCTTTGGGTGTTGAGTTTGATGAGTTCTTTATAGATTTTGGATACTAGCCCTCTATCTGATATGTCATTTGCTAATATCTTCTCCAATTCTGTCAGTTGTCTTTTGGTTTTCTTGACTGTTTCCTTTGCTGTGCAGAAGGTTTTGATCTAGATGAAGTCCCAGTAGTTTGTTTTTGCCCTTGCTTCCCTTGCCTGTGGCAATATTTCTAGGAAGAATTTGCTGCAGCTGAGGTCAAAGAGTTTGCTGCCTGTGTTCTCCTCAAGGATTTTGATGGATTCCTGTCTCACACTGAGGTCTTTCATCCATTTTGAGTCTCTTTTTTGTGTGATTTAAGGAAATGGCCCAGTTTCATTCTTCTGTATGTGGCTGTCCAGTTTTCCCAACACCATTTGTTGAAGAGACTGTCTTTTTTCCATTCGACATTTGTTTCTGCTTTGTCAAAGATTAGTCGACCATAGAGTTGAGGGTCTATTTCTGGGCTTTCTATTCTGTTCCATTGATCTGTGTGTCTGTTTTTATGCCAGTACCATACTGTCTTGGTGATGATAGCTTTGTAATAGAGCTTGAAGTCTGGAATTGTGATGCCACCAACTTTGGCTTTCTTTTTCAACATTCCTCCGGCTATTCGAGGTCTTTTCTGGTTCCATATAAATTTTGGGATTATTTGTTCCATCTCTTTGAAAAATATTGATGATATTTTGATAGGGATTGTGTTAAATGTGTAGATTGCTTTAGGTAGCATAGACATTTTCACAATATTTGTTCTTCCAATCCATGAGCATGGAACATTTTTCCATTTCTTTGTTGTGTCTTCCTCAATTTCTTTCATGATTACTTTATAATTTTCTGAGCACAGATTCTTTGCCTCTTTGGTTAGGTTTATTCCTAGGTATCTTATGGTTTTGGGTACAATTATAAATGGGATCAACTCCTTAATTTCTCTTTTTTGTGTCTTGCTGTTGTTGTATTGAAATGCAACTGACTTCTGTGCATTGATTTTACAACCTGACACTTTACTGAATTCCTGTATGAGTTCTGGCAGTTTGGGAGTAGATTCTTTTGGGTTTTCCACATAAAGTATCATATCATCTGCAACGAGTGAGAGATTGACTTCTTCTTTGCCAATTCGGATGCCTTTTATTTCTTTTTGTTGTCTGATTGCTAAGGCTAGGAGTTCTAAAACTATGTTGAATAGCAGTGGTGATAGTGAACATCTGTGCCGTGTTCCTGACCTTAGGGAAAATATTCTCAGTTTTTCCCCATTGAGAATGATATTCGCTGTGGGTTTTTCACCGATGGCTTTGATGATATTGATGTATGTACCCTCTGTCCCTACACTTTGTAGAGTTTTGATCAAGAAAGGATGCTGTACTTGGTCAAATAGTTTTTCAGCATCTATTGAGAGTATCATATGGTTCTTGTTCTTTCTTTTATTAATGTATTGTATTACATTGATTGATTTGCAGATGTTGAACCGACCTTCCAGCCTAGGAATAAATCCCAGTTGGTCATGGTGAATGATCCTTTTAATGTACTGTTAGATCCTATTGGCTAGTATATTGGTGAGAATTTTCACATCTGTGCTCATCAAGGATATTGGTCTTTAATTATCTTTTTCGATGGGGTCTTTGTCTGGTTTGGGGATCAGGGTAATGCTGGCCTCATAAATGAGTTTGGAAGTTTTCCTTCCATTTCTATTTTTTGGAACAGTTTCAGGAGATAGGTATTAATTGTTCTTTAAAGGTTTGGTAGAATTCCCCTGGGAAGCCGTCTGGCCTTGGGCTCTTGTTTGTTGGGAGGTTTTTGATGACTGCTTCAATCTCCTTACTGGTAATGGGTATGTTTAGGTTTTCAATTTCTTCCTGGTTCAGTTTTGATAATTTATACTTCTCTAGGAATGCATCCGTTTCTTCCAGATTGTCAAATTTGCTGGCATATAGTTGCTCATAATATGTTCTTATAATTGTTTGTATTTCTTTGGTGTTGGTTGTGATCTCTCCTCTTTCATTCATGATTTTATTAATTTGGGTCCTTTCTCTTTTCTTTTGGGTAAGTCTGGCCAGGGGTTTATCAATCTTATTAATTCTCTCAAAGAAACCAGCACTAGTTTCATTGATCTGTTCTTTTGGTTTTTATTTCATTGATTTCTGCTCTGATCTTTATTATTTCTCTTCTTCTGCTGGGATTGGGCTTTATCTGCTCTTTTCTCCAATTTCTTTAGAGGTAGTGTAAGGTTTTGTACTTGAGACCTTTCTTGTTTCTTGAGAAAGGCTTGTATCACTGTATACTTTCCTCTCAGTATCGCCTTTGCTGTGTTCCAAAGATTTTGAACAGTTGTGTTTTCATTTTCACTTGTTTCCATGATTTTTTTCAATTCTTCTTTAATTTCCTGGTTGACCCATTCATTCTTTAGTAGGATGTTCTTTAGCTTCCATGTATTTGAGTTCTTTCCAACTTTCCTCTTGTGATTGAATTCTAGCTTCAGACCATTGTGGTCTGAAAATATTCAGGGAATGATCCCAGTCTTCTGGTACGAGTTGAGACTGGATTTGTGACCCAGGATGGGATCTGTTCTGGAGAATGTTCCATGTGCACTAGAGAAGAATGTATTTTACATTGCTTTGGGATTGAATGTTCCGAATATATCTGTAATGTCTATCTGGTCCAGTGTGTCATTTAAGGCCTTTATTTCCTTGTTGGTCTTTTGCTTGGATGATCTGTCCATTTCAGTCAGGGGGTGTTAAAGTCCCCTACTATTATTGTATTATTGTTGATGTGTTTCTTTGATTTTGTTATTAATTGGTTTATATACTTGGCTGCTCCCATGTTAGGAGCATAGATATTTAAAATTGTTAGATCTTCTTGTTGGAAAGACTCTTTGAGTATGATATAGTGTCCTTTCTTCTCTCTTATTATAGTCTTTAGTTTAAAATCTAATTGATCTGAT
This sequence comes from Mellivora capensis, assembly GCA_004024625.1. Taxonomy (NCBI): domain Eukaryota; kingdom Metazoa; phylum Chordata; class Mammalia; order Carnivora; family Mustelidae; genus Mellivora; species Mellivora capensis. Next base: position 44,618 of record PISX010007025.1, read on the forward strand.
ATAAGGATTGCCACCCCAGCTTTCTTTTGATGTCCATTAGCATGGTAAATGGTTTTCTACCCCCTCACTTTAAATCTGGAGGTGTCTTTGGGACTAAAATGAGTTTCTTGTAGATAGCATATTGATGGGTTTGGGTTTTTTATCCATTCTGATACCCTGTGTTTCTTGATTGGGACATTTAGCCCATTTACATTCAGGGTAACTATTGGAAGATGTGAATTTAGTGCCATTGTATTGCCTGTAAGGTGACTGTTACTGTATATTGTCCCTGTTCCTTTCTTGTCTCCTACTTTTAGCCTCTCTCTTTGCTTAGAGGACCCCTTTCAATATTTTCTGTAGGGCTGGTTTGGTGGTTGCAAATTCTTTTAATTTTTGTTTGTCTTGGAAGCATTGTATTTCTCCTTCTATTTTCAATGATAGCCTAGCTGGATATAGTATTCTTAGATGCATATTTTTCTCATTTAGTGCTCTGAATATATCATGTTAGTTCTTTCTGGCCTGCCAGGACTCTGTGGATAACTCTGCTGCCAGTCTAATATTGTTACCATTGTATGTTGCAAATTTCTTGTCCCAAACTGCTTTCAGGGTTTCTCTTTGTCGCTAAGAATTGTAAATTTTACTATAAGATGATGGGGTGTGAACCAATTTTTATCGATTTTGAGGGGGTTCTCTGTGCCTCCTGGATTCTGATACTTGTTCCCTTTGCCATATTAGGGAAATTCTCTACTATAATTCACTCTAATATACCTTCTGATTCCCTCTCTTTCTTCTTCTTGAATCCCAATTATTCTAATATTGTTTCATCTTATGGTATCACTTATTTCTTGAATTCTCCCATCATGGTCCAGTAGTTGTTTGTCTCTCTTTTGCTCAGCTTCTTCATTCTCCATTATTTGGTCTTCTATATCACTAATTGTCTCTTCTGCTTCATTTATCCTAGTTGTAAGAGCCTGCATTTTTTAATTGCACCTCATTAGTAGCTTTTTTTAAATTTCAGCTTGGTTAGATTTTATTTCTTTTATTTCTCCAGAAAGGGATTTTATTTATCCAAACAGGTTTCTCCAATATCTTCCATACCTCTTTCGAGCCCAGCTATCACCTTGAGAATCATCATTCTGAACTCTAGATCTGACATATCACCAATGTCCTATTGATTAGGGCCCTAGCTTTCAGTACTGCCTCTTGTTCTTTTTTTTTTTTTTTTTTTTGTGGTGAGTTTTGCCTTGTTATTATATCTAAGTAAGAATATATGAATGAGAGAATAAAAATACTAAAAGGGTGACAAAGACCCCAGAAAAATGTACACTAACCAAGTCAGAAGAGACTCCAAATCAGCGGTAGAAGAAATGGGATAAAAAGGAAAAAGAAAAGGAAATATATATATATGTATATATATATATATATACACACACACACATATATATACACACACACACACACACAGAGCCACCCACTTAATTTTGGGTGTATTTTGGTCTCTTAGAAGAAACTACCTCCAAAATTTTAAAGAAAGAAAAACATGTATATACAAAAATAAGGGTAAACATGGTGAATGGATGGAATATGACTATAAAGATGAAAGTTTAAAAAAAAAAACTCTAAAAATGGAATTGATAAGTTGGTTGGAATAAGAAAGAAAAAAAAAAAAGTGGAGAGAATGTGCTCAGGTTGGAGACTAGAACAAAGCCCTGTGCTAGATTTCGGGTATATCTGACCTATTAGAAGAAACTGTAACCCAAAATTTTTTTGGAAAAAAAGAAACCTATGTGTATGCAAAAAATAAGGTTAAATACAATGAAGATAAAATATGACTCTAATAATGAAGGTTTAAAAAGATTTTTTTTTCAGAAAGGTATTGTCAAGATAAACTAGTTAAAAACATTAAAAAAGGAGAGAGGAAATGTTAAAAAATTGAATAAGAAAAAAATAAAATTAAAAAAATTCTTTAACTTTGCAAGACTAAAGGATCATGGGGAGAAAGCCATGATTTCCATGCTTTGCCTTCTCCTCCTTGGAATTCTGCTTTTCTCCTCCATCAGTGAGCTTGGTCTTGGCTACATGTTTTTGCTGATCTCCTGGGGAAGGGGCCTGTGGCAGTGATTCTCAAATGCCTTTGCCTAAGGCAGAATTGCACCGCCCTTGCTAGGGGCCAGGCTAAGTAATCTGCTCGGGTTTGCTCTGGGGAGCTTTTGTCCCCTGAAGGCTTTCCGTTGAGCTTTGGAGGATGGGAAAGAAAATGGCAGCCTCCCAGTCTCTGGCCTGGAGTAGCTGAGAGCTCCAGGCCCCACTCCTCAGTGCACCCTTGGAGAAAGGCGCTCAGTCACTTCCATCTCTCTGTTCTCTGGCCTGGCCTATGATGGAGGGTTTCTGTCTCTGGCTCATGCCCCGTTTGGAGTCTCCAAAGCCAGCAGATTTCTGCTGCGCTGCTCAGAGGAGAATGGTGAGTCTCCCCGGATCTGCCACTTGTGGGGTCACTGCTCAAAGAGCAGTGGCCCAACTGTGCCTTGGATCACGGTTTAAGGTAACCCCGAGATGAGAGCTCACTCCTCAGCTCCATCTCACGAGCCGGTTTCCCCATTCCAATACCTGGGACCTCTGCCACACTCACACACCCCCAGTCTTTTTGTGACCCACAGGGTCACACTGTCCCTGCGAGGGCTCCACCCCACCCCTCACCCCCGCTTAGCCCCTGGAGCATTGTTCCTCAGTGGAGCTGACTTCTAAAAGTTCTGATTTTGTGCTCCGCTTTTCCACTGCTTGCCAGGAGCCAACCCCTCCCCGCACGGTCTATCTTCCCATTGCTTCGGATTCACTTCTCCGAACATCCTACCTTTCAGAAAGTGGTCGATTTTCTGTTCTAGAATCGCTACTCTTCTTCTCTTTGATCTCCTGTTAGGTTTGTAGGTGTTCAGAATGATTTGATAACTATCTAGCTGAACTCCTGCCACCTGATGTCCTCTCAGTTCTGCTATTCCTTTGCCATTTTGCCTCCCCTCCTATTATGTTCTTGATTAAATAAACTTATCACATCACTATTCCTCTGTCTCCTTTGCACATTAACCCATGTACCTTCACATTTTCTTCTGTTTTATATTTTAGGTTATGTTTCTCTTGCTGTACGCTTTGCAGCTGTCATAATTTTCCTTTTTTTACGAAGTTTTCTCATTCAAACCATAGGCAAAAAAAATGTCAAACTTAAAGCAAGGTCATTGTTTTCCTTTCTGAGAATAAGAATATTATTTGGATTATAATCTATCTCCAGAATCTTGCTTTTAACTCACTTTAATATTCCTATAAAATCTGCTTAAACATCTGCCAGATGTTTAACAGTTGGATTTTTTTTCTCAATCTAAAAACACCTTAAGAAACAAAAAGGAACACTACTCTTCCATAAAGTGGGTAGAGACAGTGAAATCTATTTTATATGGTAAGCAGAAATCCACATAGTTAGAATGATAAAATATATGTTGTAGACTGAATGTTTACATTTACCAAAAATGCATATGTTGAAACCCTACCCCCCAAAGTGATGGTGTTAGGGAGTGGGGCCTTTGAGAGGTAATTTGGATTAGATGAGGTCACTAAGGTATTGCCCCCCCATGAATGGGATCATCAGTGCCCTTAGAAAAGTCACAAGAGAGCTTGTTTCCTCTTTTTCTTCTCCACCATGTGAGGATACTCAAAGAAGTCAGTAGTCTGAATCCTGGAAGAGGCTTCTCACCAGAACTCAATCATGCTAGCACTCTAATCTTGGACTTCTAGCCTCCAGAACTGTGAGAAATAACGTTCTGTTGTTTATAAGCCATCCAATATATGGGACAGCTTACAGTACCCCAAACTGCCTAAGACAATATGATATCTTGATTCAAGTGGTTTGAACTTCTAGAACAGCGGAAGCACTGATATTCAAATACAGATACCAAGGAAAATTTCACAGAACTGAAGAGATATGTTTTGGGTATCATCCAAACTTTTGATTTAACTTCCCCATGTGTAGCATCTCTAATTACAAATAACCGAGTTCCATTGGCTTTTATTTCTTCCTGAGGTGTGAAGTCAATAAAATGTTCACATATTCTCATTTTTGTGTGATGAAATGGAAGAATGAAATATAAGAAAGACACATGATTTCAACTCTATTTAAAACAAATAGAACCAAACATTTTTTAAAATTTAAAATAATTCTAGTTTTGATTTACAGTCTAGTGCAGTCAGTCCATTCACCTCTGCTAAAATCTACTCATTTATTAGACTACATAAAAATTGTCCGGGTGGACTTTAGAATAGCAATATTCAGATAAATCAACAGAGAAAATACATTTTTAGAAAGAAAAGGGAATGTGTTGGGTATAGTTAATACACATAACCACATTCAATACACATAACCCCATTAACACAACCACATTCAAATATTAACATCCCCTCGTTCATGTACTAAGTCAGTACTTGCAAAATACTTGTGAAACATTCGTAAAACACCTGCTATGCAGTGTGGATATGGCAGTGGACACGTTGAATTAAAAACTCTTGTCCTCATGGTGCTTAAATATCTGTGAGTAAAGAAAAATATGAAGAAAATGCATAAACAAACTTTATCCCCTATTAGATAATGGTAAATATTATTGAGAAGAATATTAGAAAAGGAAAGTTAGGTAGTAACTTCATGAAAAAAACAACCATAGGAAAGGCCTTTCCGTCAGGCTTTGTTACCATCAAATGTTCATTTAAAACATTCAATTTATGTGCTCTCCTTAATACCCACAAAGCACTGGGTGAGGTGCATAAACAATGAATTTTGGAACCCTGAAAAAAAATAAAATTTTAAAAAACATTCAATTTAGATGACATTTTCACTGAATCACTTATTTCTGATTGTGAATGCCTCAAACATGACTTCAGAGAACCTTCTGGGTAGCTCCACACAGAGTGCCACCCTGAATTCAATTTTTGGGCTACAGTCCTTTGTTAATATGCAGAAAAACACAAACTATCTCCCCAGGAAACTATATGTACACAGAACAGTTTACACACAATTTGAGTGTTTTAGAGATCTTCTGAAGTTGATCCTTGGAACCCAGGTAGAAAAGTCTGAAATCACTTTATTTTTTTATTTGTTTTTCATTTCGAGTTTTAATTTAAATTCCAGCTAACTTACATATAGTGTAATATTAGTTTCAGGAGTAGAATTTAGTGATTCTTCACTTGCATACAACTCCCAGTGCTCATCATACACCTGCCCTCCTTAATACCCATCACCCACTTAATGAAGTTACTTTAAATTATGTCTACTGAAGTTAAGCACTACTGTAGTAACAAACACCTTTTCATGAAAGCAAAAATACGTCAATTGGGAAAGAACATAGCCTTTCTGTAAAAGTGATAGTGACAAGATTTCAGTAAAAAAAAAATGTGATTTCTACTCTGTATTAGTCTGCTCTAGCTGCTATAACAAAATACCAAGACTGAATGGCTTAAAAAACAGATATTTATTTTCTTATGGTTCTGGTGGTTGAGAAGTCCAAGATTAAGGTGCTGGCCGATTTGGTTTCTGGTGAGAGCTCTCTTCCCAGCTTGTTGACAGCTTCCTTACTGTCTTCATATGGCCTTAGATGCATGTATATGAAGGGAGGAGATCTCTCTGTCTTCTTCTTATAAAAACACCAATCCTATTAGATTAGGGCCCTACCTTTATGATATTAAACTGTAATTATCTCCTAAGGACCCTATCTCCAAAGAGTCCACATAGGGTCAGTTAGAGTTTTAACATATGAATTTTGGGTGGACATAATTCAGTCCATAGCACACTCAGAACTTGAAGTCGACTTGAGCTCCCAAATGGAAAGCTCAGTGTATGTCACTAAAGTCTGCAAATTCAACCTCAATGACCTAATCATACTTCCCTTATAAAATCTCTAAAATTGAATTTATTTTACGTTCTCCTACCATCACACTATTTCTTTAATTTGAACGTGGTCTTCATGTCTCCAATCAATCTTAAGTACCGCCACCTAATTAATTCTAGGAGTATCATAATAGAGAATGTTCCAGGTCAAATTTCCCATCCTCCTAGAGAGCCAAAGAAAATCTTAATTGTTGTAGGGAATGGACAAGAGATTATTCATTACAAGTGAACAAAGTTGCCTTTCTTTTCTGACACATATCATCTGACGTTCAGCATATTTAGAAATCATACTCTTCCTAATAATAATGGCTGACTAGTCACAGTGAAATAGCATATCTATCATTTTTATTATTCTCCAAAAGGAATTTCAAATTGAATGGTAGATATTATCTTTTTTTAGGCCCCATATTGAATTTTTTTTAACAAATTCTGTCTGTTACAAAGGATGATATAGTCACTTTTTCTAGAACTGAGTAGGGGGCTATCGTGTCTTTCCTTTTATTAGAGTTAGTATGTGTTAAGGAAGGCCAGAGACATTTTTTAGGAACTAGCAAAACCAGGAGACATGTTCTCAAATAAGAATGCCTCATCTGTAAGTGAAGAATTAAGGGCTGAGAACTAGATTTATCTTTCAATACTTCTCGCTAAAAGGGTTGAACTTCCAAACAACCCCAAAATGATGCAGACATGGAGAGTCTTTTGAGACACATTTCTAGCACTTAATAGCACTTGGTCATTTTATATGATGCATTTGGATGAGACAAATTGCATTGCTTTTCCTTTGTGCATTGATATTTTCTAAGTACACAATTAGGTATATGGAGGAGCAAGCGATTAGCCTCTGACAACACAAGAATTGGAAAAATGATACTTGTTCACTCTTTTTGTCCTCATTGAGTTAAAAGATTTCTAAATGCTATATTTTCTGGGTGCATAAGTGACTATACTTTATACTGTAAAAAGTAACTCAAAATCTGGCTAAGGAAATTAAGTTCTATTAATTTGTACTGATAAATTCTGAATTATAATTAAAATGTGTATGGGTTATTAAAAAATAAAGAAAACATTCCACTAATAATAAGCAGGTTAATTCAGGTAGTCATTTTGGATATCTCTTTGGATTCCATTTGTAACCCATTCTGCTTAACTAAAAATATGTTAAATTTTTCCCAAATACATCAAGATTAATAGTGTCAGAACATAACCTGAATTTGAGCATAAGATTCTACCCAAGCATGTTGGTTTCTTTATACAGATTTGCAAAACTTAGTGCTTTAGTCTCAGAAAGGAGAGTAAATATCTTCCTAAGAGCCGTTTGGTTGTTAGAGTTATGTAACTTTACATTTACTTAGAAGAAAAGATAGGCTTTACACATTGGTCTATATGTTACATCCCAAAGAGTTCTTTAGAAAACAGTTCCACTGTAGGTAATATTTTAAAATTATAAGCCAGGAACTCTTTTCTCTCTTTTTCTTTATCTCTCCCCCTGCCAACACCCCATATGCAAAGAATTAACTGTGTAATCAATTTCTTGGAAACATATAGAAGACTTCAGTGCTGTGGAGTTTCTATATTAGTGCAGGGTTTTGAAATTTAAAAACTCAAAAGACACTTAGTTGGTGCTCTCTACATAAACTTTGAAATATTTAAAAATTCTTAGTGAGGGCACCTGGGTGGCTCAGTTGGTTTAACAACTGCCTTCGGCTCAGGTCATGATCCTGGAGTCCCAGAATTGAGTCCTGCATCGGGCTCCCAACTCCATGGGGGAGTCTGCTTCTCCCTCTGACCTTCTTCCTTCTCATGCTCTCTCTCACTATCAAATAAATAAAATCTTAAAAATTTTTCAGTAATAAACCTTAGTAAAGCATTGAGATGTGCCATTACTAGATACTACTAACTAATAAAATATATGCAATTTTTTATTCTAAACTATATACCCAGCCAAACCAACATCTCAGCTTGAGATATGTCATATCTCAAGCTATATATTATCTGCAAATGTTTCCTGTCAAAAAAAGAATGTGCCAGGGATTAATAGATAGGAACTTTATTTGAGATTATTGCATATGGGAAATTAAACTCAACTCCATTGAAACAAAGAGCTGCAGAGTTTTTAAGATCTGAGGTGGGGAATCATAGGCTACTTGTATCTGCTAATTGCCCTTACTCAAAGGAAAAGTAAACCTTCTTGGTTCTTTATGATTCATTATGATGGTATAGTTTCATAACTTAGAATAGGAGTGCCCCAAGATGGGCCCATCACCTAAGATGGGCTCCTGTCCTCTCACAAAGACCAGGAGACTAGGACGCTATCCCTTCTGATAATTACATTTCAATGGGATGGCTCCCAAGTCCTTGAGAAAGGCATTCCCTAGGTGATAAAATTGGCAAGAGGCTTTTAAGGAGATTTATATGCATTTCAAAAGGAACGGAGAAAGAATTCATAACTAAAGGTTTTCTAAAGTAAATGCTCTAAGCAAAGGGAAGCTGCGCCTATAGTCAGTAAGAAACCTGTGTAAAGAAACCTGTGTAAAGTCAGTAAGAAACCTACTCCAGCTAAAGGGAATGTTAAGAGTGTCTCCGTCACTCTTTAACTCTTCCAACCAAAGGGGTCCACTTTCTCCACCAAAATCATACAGCCTTTCTTGTTTCTACTGCTCACATACAGTTACCCAGAATTGTTAAATACAAAACTGCATGCATGTCTCTGGAGAATTTGTGGCATGGTGCAAAGTACCTTATATGTGTTTTCTCTTTCAAAATTCAAGGTAGTATTTTGAGGAAGGCATTCATTAAGCTCCATTTAGAAGAAGACCTGTGACTTCTTAAGGTGAAGGCTGAGAAATCCAAAGTCACACAGCTAATACATGGTGGTACCTATATTTGAACATCTACAAACTAAATGGAGAGCCCTGTGTACTCTACTGCTGTCTTAGTTGACTAAGGCTGCCATAACCAAACACCATAGACAGGATGACTAAAACCACAGGAATTTACTTCTCACAGTTTTGGAGTCTGGGGAGTGCAAGATCAAGGTGAGGGCAAAGTAAGTTTCATTTGAAGCCTTTTTGCTTGATTTGTAGGTGGCCACCTTCTCACTGTGTGCTCATATTGCCGCCCCCCACCCCGCCCCACCCGGTGTGTGCTTATAGAGAGAAAGAGATCACTCTCGTACTCTTCTTAAAAGGCCAGAAGCTTTGGGGCGCCTGGGTGGCTCAGTGGGTTGAGCCCCTGCCTTCAGCTCAGGTCATGATCTCAGGGTCCTAGGCTCAAGTTCCCCATCGGGCTCTCTGCTCAGCGAGGAGTCTGCTTCCCCCTCTCTCTCTGCCTGCCTCTCTGCCTACTTGTGGTCTCTCTCTCTGTCTGTCAAAGTGAATAAATAAAATCTTTTTTTAAAAAAGGCCAAAAGCTCCGCAAATATGGTTTCACTTATTTGCGGAGCATAACAAATAACACGGAGGACATGGGGAGATGGAGAGGAGAAGGGAGTTGAGGGAAATTGGGGGGGAGATGAACCATGAGCGACTATGGACTCTGAAAAATAACCTGAGGGTTTTGAAGGGGCGGGGGGTGGGAGGTTGGGGGAGCCTGGTGGTGGGTATAGTGGAGGGCACGCATTGCATGGAGCACTGGGTGTGGTGTAAAACTATGAATTCTGTTACGCTGAAAAGAAATTTAAAAAAAAATAAAATTATTAAAAAAAAGGCCAAAAGCCTTAAAAAAGGGGGGGGGCAGTGGTCTTATTGGATTAAGATCCCACTCTTAGGACCTCATTTGATTTTTTTTTTTTCTGAAGATTTTATTTATTTATTTATTTGACAGAGAGAGAGACTGTGAGAGAGGGAACACAAGCAGGAGGATTGGGAAAAGGAGAAGCAGGCTTCCTGCTGGGCAGGGAGCCCAATGCGAGGCTCAGTCCCAGGACCCTGGGACCATGACTGGAGCTGAAGGGAGATGTTTAGCTGACTGAGCTACCCAGGGGCCTCTGACCTCATTTGGTCTTAATTACTTTCTAAAGACTCAATATCTAAATACACTCACTTTGGGGATTAGGGCTCTGAAAGAAAAACTTAATTTTTCTCCTTAGTCCATTACTCTACTCACAATACTCTGTCTACCAGATTAATGTTTTTCTTGTGTTTTTTGTTTGTTTGTTTTCCCACACTCACCAATTCTCCACTTGGGTGTTCTACACTTCAGTTCAGTTCTGACGCTATCTACCTGGAGTTACTCATCAGATCCCACAAGTTAAAGGCTCAGTCCCACGGGAATGTCCTAGCTTCAGAAACTGATTCCAAGTCCCAGATGGTCACCTATACTTCTGACTGATTGGCTGTCAACTGGGATTCCCACAGCTCCCTCCTTGAGTTCATTAATTTATTAGAATTGCTCATAGAACTCAGGGAAACATATTTACCAATTTATTGTATGATAAAGGATATGATAAAGGATACAGATGAAAATCCAGAAGAAGAGATCCTGAGTACAAGATCTTCCATCCTAATAGAGTTGGGGTATGCCACCTTCCCTGTACATGGATGTGTTCATCAATCCAGAAACTCTCCAAACCCCTCAGTTCAGAGATTTTTATGCCATTTTCATTATGTAGGCATGATTGATTATTTACTTAAGCTCAACCGTTCTCTCCTTCCTGAAGGATGAAGGGGGGGGGGCTGAAAATTCCCAACAGCTTAATCATGTTCTATGTGGTGGTGATCAGCCCACATCCTGAAGCTACCCAGGAGCCCAGTGGGACGTTGCTTCACTAGAACAAAGGACCATTCTATCATCCAGGAAATTCCAAGGGATTTAGGAACTCTGTGTCAGGAACGAAGAGTCAAAGATGAAAGACTAAAGCAAAAGATACTCTTAGGGAGAAAAGGGAATTACACAAGTCAGGAGCCCGGAACAAAGACTAAATAATTACCACAGGCTTCAACATATGAATTTGGGGGAAGCACAATTCTTTTCATAGTAACTAACTCACTAATAGCTCTGCAGACTCCATGAAGATTGGTTCTATATCTTGATTGTGTTTTAACTTAGCACCCTGCCTTGATCATGAGGGTTTTGTGTTTATTGATTTACTAATCACAGTTGAAGATGCCAAGACTATTCCATTAAGTCCACTTTGCCTCATAGCAGCACTGTCAGAACTGGGGGCAATGAAGTATCTAGGATATCCTAGGCCTTTTTATTTTTTCATACTTTGTAGAGTGAGGAAAGGAGGAGTAAGGGTCAGAAATTGCTGGTGGCTCCCTAGTGGCCTGGCACCATATCCTTTTATTTTATTTTATTTTATTTTATTTTATTTTATTTTATTTTATTTTATTTAAAGATTTTATTTATTTATTTGACAGAGATTACAAGTAGGCAGAGAGGCAGGCAGAGAGAGAGGAGGTAGCAGGCTCCCCGCTGAGCAGAGAGCCTGATGTGGGGCTCGATCCCAGGACCCTGGGATCATGACCTGAGCCAAAGGCAGAGACTTTAACCCATTGAGCCACCCAGGCGCCCCCATATCCTTTTATTTGATGACTCATTTACTGCATGCTCACAAGCCATCAGTTACTACCATGGCCTTGGCAGTGTGTGGGTAATAAGGCCCAGGTGGCACTCTGTGGGGCTGCCCGTTAAGATGGTTGAAGCATGTCCATGGAGTGAGACTCTCTTGTTTTAATTTGGTTACTGACAACCTGTGTAACATTCAGTAGGACATTTAGCTCTACATTTTCTTTCTGTATGTAATAAGATTAGGTATGTCTAATCATGAAGTTATTGAAGGGCAGTCAGATTACATTCGGAATCTTGAGAATGAAAAAATACATTATTATGTTAGAATCTGGGTCTTTTCTTTTAAAATACCTGATGTTTCCATGTTAGGTATCTGGGAAGACCAGATAATAACCTGCCTTTAAAGAAGTATGCACACCACCCTCCATATTTATAGGACTGTAAATGTTCTATGGGTATCTTACAAGAATTTTAAAGAGCATCATTTTAACATCTTACTCTGAAGGAACTCCATTTGACTAACTAGTGAACATTTTATATGCTCATGGGCAAGGGCAGATATGAGAACCAAGAGATAGAGAGGCAAAGGAGCTTCTGTATTTGCCAACAGGTTTTTCTTCTCCATAATATCCTTCCTTTTTGCTTTCATTCTGTGGTTTCAATACTTACTATTTCTAAGACAATGTGTAAAGCATAAGGACATAAAAACCAAGATCTTCAAAACAGAGTCTCAGCCCATAGAAAAGCAATGCAACATAGAAGGAGAATTTATTCACCATTAGAACAATCACAGCAAGCTTGGTAGAGGAGTGGGTGTCATGTGAGGTCTTAATGTAGGACAGGATTCTGATAGGTGGGCACATAGGGATGATGTGTTGGGAGGTAATAAAGCTAGAGTAAGGCTCTAAGATAGAAATTTTCTTATTTAGGAATCAGAAAATAGAATACACACAACTTGTGTTCCTTTGGATGCTGCTAGAAAATAGATTTAAGTGAGGCAGGGAATGTCAAGGCAAGGGGGTAACACATCAATGTCATGAAATCACCTACTTTCTATGAGTTGTTCTCAAGCTGTCTTGCTTTTCATACTCCATCATCTGGGCAATATATTCCCAGGGCAATAATCTTTTTTTTTTTTTAAATTTATTTATTTGTCAGAGAGAGAGGGAGAGAGAGCGAGCGTGCACAGGCAGACAGAGTGGCAGGCAGAGGCAGAGGGAGAAGCAGGCTCCCTGCCGAGCAAGGAGCCCGATGTGGGACTCGATCCCAGGACGCTGGGATCATGACCTGAGCCGAAGGCAGCCGCTTAACCAACTGAGCCACCCAGGCGTCCCCCCAGGGCAATAATCTTAAAAGGAAGTGAAAGAATCCACTTCCCTAGGTTAAAATAATAACATATTTAATGAGTCATAAGGAGAAGGAGTGTGTCCCTTGTTAAACTTCAGCCATCCAATTTTTTTATTCAGAGTATGCAATTTTAATGGGTTTCAGGAGAAATGTGTTCTTTGTAATTCCCTCAACAGTTCAGAACTTATTTAAGGTGTCACTAAACCCTTTGAGAGGCAGGAGCATGCTTTTATGTTTAGTAATTGATGAAATGTCCCTCCTAAATAAATCTTACATTGCCCAATCTGATGACATGAATAATAAAACATAACCGTGTGAAGGGAATAGCCATTTTGAACAATATTCAGGGAAGAGATATTTACCTGGTGTTGAAAAGTAGAACATTTTCATGAGGAGCTAGGTTCTCCAGACCATAGTAGTAAACCTCCTGACATTAAAACTAGAGGACATTTTAGAAACAAATTTGCTAAGGAAAAAGTCTGTTTTAAACACTGAAATTATGGTGTTTCAGACGGCATGTGCCTCGAAATGGAATAGATATTGTAGGTCAAGTTGAAAGGACTTTTTCTATTCTTGTAGGCAGACGGTGGACTTGGGATGGTAGAACGGTGAGTTTACTATATTAAATGATAGACAGTATTTCCTGCTGCTTCACTGATGTATTTTCTAAGGAAGTATTTTATGCCATGCACTCAGTATGCCATATCTGCAAGTCATATGCCTGGCTACTGAAAATAAAGAGATTGATACCTTCCACTGAACCGGTGAGAACAATCTAGGAGAACTTTATAAGCAGTCATTATAGAATGTCCACAGTTGAGGCTAGCCTGAAATTGGGTCATAAGGACTAAGGTCCCTCTTTGCATCTTTGCAAAATTAGTTAGGGATTGAGTCAACGTGACATTAGCCACAGAGCAAACCTATGTTCTCTTCCTGGCTTGCCCACTTACTAGCTGGTGACCTTTACCAAGCTTCTTAACCTGTATTAAGTATCCGTAGAATGAGAAAACTATTACCTGAAAGGCGAGTGTAAAAAAGGAGATGAGGCACGTCATATCTGTGACACTTAGAAATGCTTAAGAAGCTAATATTATTTTCAGCAAAATGTTTAAAAATACAGATTTGTAAGTATGTTCAAATTTCCCTCCTACTTGTCAGATTTTCCTATTTTTCACACACTCTGCTCCTCACTCACTCTTCCCATCTTAACCTCATGATCATTAGCCATTTTCCTGACACTCATGGATTCCATTGCCTAGAACAACTTTATTCCACATGACATTGCACATTTAATTTCTCCACTTACCTAAATATATACACTCCAAATCCATTTCAACACTTCTGACTCCTCGTTTCCACCTCCATGTCTCTGTACTGGACAGCCTTTTTACCTTAAAACCTCATTTCTCTACCTACTCATGTTTGCTACTGCTTTCTGCACTTTGTTCACAAATCATCTCCCAGGACTAGTTATGAGACTATGGTTGTATATACTCGGTACATGTCTATTGTAGAACCAGTTAAAAGGAACATTCTAGGTGTAGGGTCTGTAAGTTCATCTTTGTCTAAAAACACATTTTTTATATTATTTTCTTGCTCATCTCCTCTCCCCGCCTCTGAATCAACAGATTATAAACCTCTTTAAGGCTTGACCTATATCTTCTCAGTTATTGTGGATTTCTTCATAGTACCTAGTACAATGTTGGAAAACTTATAGGCTGAGTATTATTGAGTATCATACTGTCTTAAAATTAATCCATGAATCTCATTCATTAGCTAGTCCCAAATCCTTATTTTATAGTTGAATAATATAAAGGATTAAACACCTTACCATGAAGACAAAGCTAGTTGCAGAAATGGGACTAGAACCCACTTCTCTGTACTCAGAGTTTAATTCTTTAGCCATAGCTATAATTGATAAGAAGCCCAATTCTTCTTTCCCATTCTAAAGGAAACTGTGAGTGTTATCCTATAGGATAGCACAAAGATTGTAATTTTCTCACAGGTATAAGGTATTTAGAAATGGGTATTCAGGGGAAGTGGGATGTAGGCCAAGGGAAACTTTTATTTGTATTTGAATTTAACCTTAGAATACTTCTAGATAGAAGACATTTTAGAAAAACACTCAAGACAAAGAAAGCCCTGTGTCTTGTGTTGATAGATACTACAACTGAGTACTCAAGGCCTAAGGTCTTGATTAGACCTGATTTCACAGTCTCAATTCCTTATTTGATCTGTGGAGGAATTTAAGAAACATTATTTAAACCCCTCTGACATGCATATGTACATATATCAAGCAAACCTTAGCTCCTACTACAAATCGCTACCCTCGGTGAATCCTTGTTTCTTCCCTGTCAGTGAGGAAGGGAGGACACACAGTTCCTTGGCAGACAACAGGATGATGAATTACTACTTGATTTCAACAAGAACTGTACATGTGGAGACCTCGCTTCATCCGTAAAACAAGAATAATAACACCTGATTCCTGGAATGCTGTGAAGATTTTATGAAATAACCAATATAAAGTATTCAGCATAAGTGTCAGATACTGTTAATATTGTCTTGATCATCTCCAGATGATATCTACAAAGTAGTTTTTTATGTTAAAAATTACATATAAGAGGTCAACTACTTTTCTAAAATGTGTATTTGAAACCCATTATATGGTTTGCAATATATGTTGTCTACCCCAAACATCCCACGATGATTTTGGTATTTAAATATGTCAATTCCTTGGATAAGGTCCAAGGGAAACCATCCATACAAACAAATTCAGCCTTGAAGTGAATGGTGGTAGAACAATTATGCTACTGAGTTGCTTTTTAAAAGGTTAATCCATTAGCTCTGCCTTTGCCTCCCCCATTTATGAAAGTGATGCTGGTTAAACATCCATGAAGCCTCATATTAACCTTTTATTCAAAGTAAGTAAAAACCAGTCCCAGATTTTTAGGCAGACCTGTCATTGGTCACCAGTCGAACACATTTACAGGAGAAAACATGGCCAATTTTCATACACGCGTGCACACACACACACACACACACACACACACACAAGCACACAAATTGACATTAGCCTCTTTAATGTTGTCGGGTTCATTCTGAGTTGGATTTAATACCAAAGCAACTGCAGTCTCATCAATGTTTCCTTATAACTTACAGCACATGTTTTAAAATAGTATTGAAAAAAATAAGTGATGAAGGTAAAAAGACTTTTATATGGCTCAGTGGGTTAAGCCTCTGCCTTCGGCTCAGGTCATGATCTCGGGGTCCTGGGATCGAGCCCCCGGGCTCTCTGCTCCACAGGGAGCCTGCTTTCCCCTCCCTCTCAGCCTGCCTCTCTGCCTACTTGTGATCTCTCTCTCTCTCTGTCAAGTGAATAAATAAAATCTTTTTTTTTTTTTTAAAGGGGGGATGTGCCTGGGTGGCTCAGTGGGTTAAAGCCTCTGCCTTCAGCTAAGGTCATGATCCCAGGGTCCTGGGATTGAGCCCCACATTGGGCTCTCTGCTCAGCAGGGAGCCTGCCTCCTCCTCTCTCTCTCTCTCTCTCTCTCTCTGCCTGCCTCTCTGCCTACTTGTGATCTCTGCCTGTCAAAAAAATAAATAAAATCTTTAAAAAAAAAAAAAAAAAGAAGGAAGTAGCACCTGGACTTACTAAGCCACATAATGCCGTGTTGTTTCTTTTTAAGAAAGGACAAGAGAAAGTCTCAGCAGCGATTTATGCTCTTCTTACGGGTTCTAGTATATTATGGAATGTGACACGCATATGCGCATGTATCAAGCAAGTCTTAGCACCTGCTACAAATTACTATCCACAGTGTATCCTTGTTTCTTTCCTGGTTATCAGTGAGGAAGGACACACAGTCCCTTGGAAGACAATAGAATGATGTAGTACTGCTTGATTTCAATAAGAATTGGGAATATAGATAGAGACTGAAACCCAGCATTAACTAAGGATAGAAGCTTTATTTCTACCTATTATGTAAGAGAGTCTGACAACCAATAAATTTACAGGTCACTGAATAAAAATCTAATGTTTTTATTCCTTGACATGTCAGCAACTATTCATCACAGATTTTAGAAAAATAGTAGAATGAATATGGAGGGCACAACTAAATATGACACATCCTTTTTTTAATAAAGAATTTAAGATTACTTTGTACTGTCTTGATTCTGTTCCAAAGTTTTATGAAAGGAACTGTGCATTCTTTTGTCTCATCTGTAATTGTTTGACAATGCTTCTATTAAATTTCAGATTTGTTTCCAGTTCTGAAATTGTACACATTCCTTAATTTTTTTCCCCAAGAATGTTGAATTGGCACTATGTGGAATTCTGTTTTTCTAAATGATTTACATATTTTATTTATATTACGTTGGGGAGGACAAGATTCTTGTGGTAGGGAGTTAATTCTGTTAGAAAAATCTAGTATCTTGGGGCCCCTGTGTGGCTCAGTCAGTTAAGTGTCTGACTCCTGATTCCTGCTCAAGTTATGGTCTCAGGCTCATGAGATTGAGACCTGCATGGGGCTCCATGCTCAGTGGGAAGTCTGCTTGAGATTCTTTCCCTCTCCCTTTCTTTCTGCCTCTCCCCCTGCTCATGCACTCTCTCTCTCTAAAATACATAAATAAATCATTTTTTAAAAAAGAGAAAATCTAGGGTGCCTGGGTGGCTCCATGGGTTAAGGCCTCTGCCTTCGGCTCAGGTCATGATCCCCAGGGTCATGGGATCAATCCCCACATCGGGCTCTCTGCTTAGCGGGGAGCCTGCTTCCTCCTCTCTCTCTCTCTGCCTGCCTCTCTGCCTATTTGTGATCTCTGTCTGTTAAATAAATAAAATCTTAAAAATAAATAAGAGAAAATCTAGTATCTTTCTATGTAGCAAGTCATTAACTGCAAGAACCAATATACTTTTTAAATTAGCACTGAGATGCCACTTTGTTTCATTTTCTAAGAGTCAGTATCCAGGATTAGAATAATAAAGAAAAATTATTTATCATTTTTATTAACATTTGTTTTATAGCCGTGTTATTTGAATTTTCTTTTATGTAGGGTGGTAAAGAAAGTAGAAGACTCTTGAATAGATGACTTATCAAAATATATGTTAAGGATGACCTGCATGCTGTATTTTAAAGTCTTTCAAAATGTTTTGATTATTTAACACAGCTAGGAATTCTCAAGTCTAAGAAGACAGCACTGAAGAGTTCTCCTAGTTTTAACTAGCATCATTAGCTCCTTTAATTATTATTCTTTAATAAAATGTAGCCCAACACTGGAGACTCGCAATTTATTTCTTTAAAAAAATTACTTATTTTATGATTTCTAAACTGGATGCATTTGGTAACTACTTGATATATTCCATAGAGGATTAAAAGAAAAGATTATTTTCCTGTCTAAGAGAATTGCCAATATGCTTACTGCCTGCCTGGCTTGGTTTACACTCAATTTTGTGACTTGTGGCTATGCATATCTCCAACCGAAGTACCTTTCTGTCATGCTATTCCAACCATATTCAGCTTGCCCAGCTTCTATACATACAACATAGTAAAGTTTTTTAGATATCCTCCATCAACATCTTAGAGAATAGACACTCCTACACAACTTGATCTTTAAACTAGAAAAAACAACCTATGTTACAAACTCCAGGAGCTGTCTCAGAGTCAACACCATTTGTGTGGTGGTAGGAGGTAGGAGATGACAGTGTCTTTCCTCCCCTTTCTTAAAGTGCTTATTGGTGTTCAGCCTTTTGCAAAAGCTTGGTAGAGCTGCCAGGAAAACACATCAGGATCTATTAATACTTAAGAAAAAGCTTGAGTTTTGTGTTGTGCACTTTAATCTCCTAGCTAATAATTAAATGAAATTTTTAATTTAGTGTATTTTATAATTGCTAACTTAACTAGCTTAGCGTAAGAAAAATGCTTTCAAACATTCAGGCTAAATGCACGGTTTTTTGTTTTTTTTCCTTTCTGGAAAAATTGACAGATGTTATTTGTAGTTATTCCAGTAGAAAGAGGAAGGAATTTTGGTAGCTATTAAATGACCTTTCTTTTGTAATTAAGTATATGTGTTTGTATGGGTAAATAAATTATATGTATATATATGTATATATTATAAATTTATAAATTATGCATATTTAACATAAATAGATAAAAAAGAGGTATTTCTTTTTCTTTTAAAAATTGGTATTCTTGGGATGCATGGGTGGCTCAGTTGGTTAAGCATCTGACTCTTGGTTTTGGCTCTGGTTGTGATCTCACGGTCATGGGATCAAGCTCTGTGTCAGGGTTCACGCTGGGTCTGCTTCTACTTCAGATCCTCTCTCCTGCCTTTCCCCAGTTTGCATTAAGTCTTTCTCTTTCTGCTCTCTCTCTCCATCTTCCTCTTCCTCTCAAATAAATAAGTAAAATCTTTAAAAAATAAAATTGGAATGCTTAAGCAGGCATTATATACTCTCCTCCCATCCATGACTACTTATCATGAATCTCTTAAAATCTGTTAAAACTACTGCCAAGAAGTGAAATACACCATTCTGATTGTTCTAAATTTATATGGAATTGTCAAGTAAATAATATGATTGCATATAGATTTCCTCCACTAACTCATATATGAATTATTTAGTTCTTGAAAGCATTAACCTACAAAAGAGAGTAAGTCTTGCTAGAAAGAAATGTCCAGGTGGATGTGGTGTTTACAAATAATTATGTTTGGACACACTTGTGTTTTCATATCAAGAATGTGTCACAAATACACTTACAATATACAGTTATGAATGTTAGGATTAAAAAAACTACAGAAATAACTTTAGCATGATGATGTTAAAACAGTTTAATTAGAATGACTGTAACAATAAAATTATGTAAGAAAAAGATAAACATGTACCTTTAAATGCTTCTTATAAGGAAGGATATACAGTCATTCATTTTTTATTAAGCGTGAGACAGTGTTTTCCTTTTGTTTATAAATCAGAATTACAAGTAATTCAAGGCCGCAGCTACTTGAGTTTTTCATGTAAAATGGGGGATTCCCATTATGTAGTATATTTAGCACACATACACACATATGCTTAAAATAATAAAGTTGGCTTTCAGTAATATACCATATGCCATGAAACTACCTTGTTATAATCAATCAAGACCTATCTTTAAGAACTAAGCATTCATGGGAGGATACAAGAGAAGCACAGAAGAGACTTACACCTGTCCTCAAACAGCTTTCAAACTTATTAGTGAGACCAGACTAAATCCAAAATGAGAAAACCGAAATAGTAAGTACTAAACTGAGGGAATATACAGACAACTAGAAGGGCAAATAAGGCTGAATAAAGGTTAATCTCTCAGTTGTCCACAGGGAGAGGATGAGTAATCAAACCCTATGCACAGGATGATGAAAGCACAGATGAGGTAATATTTTGGAAGAATTCGGAAAGCAGAGGGAGTGATTAGGAAATGAGAAGTTCAGTTTGCTTGCTGCCTGACCTTGTACATATTCCTTCATCTACATTTACCTAGTAGGTCTTTTCCAATATCCTCAACTCTGCAAATCATTCTTTTCCTGATTTTTTTTTTCTTCTCTATCCCACTGGGACTCAGGATACTGAGCTAAACAAAAAAGAGTTATCTTCTGTGCCCACCCCTCTTCTTATATTGCTTTACCCATTCAGCCTATTCCACATAAATGAGAAATTAAATGTTAATGAAACAGTTAACTTGAGTTTGTTGTAGTAGCACATGATATGTTAGGAAATGATAAATCAGGATCGCTCAGGCAAGAAATTGTTCCTCTAAATAACTAACAGCCTTGATCTGTAAAAACATACTTATCAAATCAGCAGTTCCTAAATTTTAGGATAAAATACCTTACAATTATAGAAAATTTTGCATATACTCTTATATTCTTTTCCCTCAAAGAGGTAAGAACTCAGAAGAAAAGAAAAGACAGTAATACAAAAGATTAAGATGTAACAAGTAGTAAAATGCTGAAGTCATAGCATTTTGTCATGAAGTCATAGTTGGAATGGGTCCATTACTGCTTTCACATTTATTTTCATGACCCCTTCCACTGAATATCCCAGTTTTCCCCCATATTACCAGAGGTCCTGGCTTGCTCTTTGGGCAGCAAAAAAGCAAGCATTGGTAATTTGAAAAGTAATTTGACAGGCATTGAAATCTTCTATTTCCCGAAAACTTAGCTCATTAATGTCAAGACAAAGAAAAATAAACCAGCCCCATAAAAGATCATCTGGAAAAAGTCCAGCCTTATATGCCAGAGGCACTTATGGGAATGACATTGTGACCAGTATGTTAATGAAGAAATGTAATTTTATTGTTTCTATTTTATTTATCCCCAGACTGGAAACATCTAAAGAAGTACATTAACTTTTTTCAGCCCACAGGAGGCCCTTTGATGCATTCCTGCTGCAGAGACAGCATCAAAGTTACAAGCTAAAAGTGTGCCAAACTTGAGAGCATAAATTATGTATCACATTTAAATCGACATCTTCCTGTATTAAAATGCTGTAGCATCCTGACTCAAAATCTCTGTCATACTACTTAGACAGTGTTCTGAAAAGAGTTTCTGAGAATTAACATGACCTGCCCCTAAATGGAAACTCATTGGTTTAAAGAGTAAACCCCATGCTTTGAGGAAATCTTTGACCTTGCAGAAGAATTTTAACCGCAAAAGAACTAGAGCCCATCATTTATTACTTCTTGTCCACTGTGTATTTAAATACGTGCTTTCCAGCCTTCCTGGTCTTTATGAATTAATGAGTCATCAGAAGGGTTCTGGGTTTAAGTAATGTAAAGAGGAAAAACAAAATGTTTCTTTGTCTTTGCTTCTCAAATATATACCCCCGGGGAAACAGCTCTACCAAAAAACAACAACAAAAAAAAACCTTACTTCTTCTTAAGTAAAGCAAAATTCATTGAGGTATTCTTCAGAATATTCTGGGTGACAGTGATTGGGCATTTCACTATTACACTTTAGTTGGAAGGCAAATTACCATTTTACGAGTTGGGACTTATAAAAACACGTCACGCTTCTTCCAAACACTGGGCTCATCCCAATTGTTTTTTCGTTTTTATTTTGTTGAAGTTTTTATTATTTGACATTGATTTTTCCCTGATAGTGTTGCCGTGCTATTTTCATGGAGACAAGGGGGCACTTTCTGGTTAATTTTGCTTAAATATTTGACAGTGCATCTTTTGGGGGTTGTTACTGTGCATTAGAAAGAAGTATCTGTTGTGGCAGAGGGCACAGAGCTGACACATGATAAAACTTAAGTAATAATAATGCTTCTTATTCATATCACATTGATCATCCAGAGGGGCCCAAAGTGCTCCACATGTAGCAGGGAAGGATTATTGTGCAGCAGACCTAAAGGTTGACATGATCATACTGTGTAAAATACCAATCAGATGCCAGTTTCCAGTATTATGCCTAAAACTGTGTGCTGAGACACATCCTCCAACTCCAAAGCTGGAGGGGAAAACAAAACCAAGTAGAGATAGTCTGGGAAGTAGCTGGTTGTGATCGATCTCACTCATCAGTCCCAGGCTGTCTTTGTGAGGAACATTACTACTCTGCCTATTGCGTAGTCTTAGAGGGAGCACAGATGAAAGTGCTGGCCCTCTCACTTCATTATAGAGTGGCTTGGAATGATGCAGCTTTGCTTCTGTGTCTAAGGATACATTTCGTTGATTGAGTCTCTCTATAATAGAGCCCCATGTCTCCGCTCCATTCCATCTCTGCCACTGGCAATGCACTGTTTGCTATCATCCCACCTGACTTCCTTCCTTCACTTCAAGGCTATTTGACTAGAACTCAAAGAAAGGCCCCTAAGGTAACAGGAAAAGACCTCCAGTTTTCTTTGAGTAATACTGAAACCCATGGTCTTTCTCTGTGGCTCATACTTTTCCTCTTGTTCCCCTTTATGGGTGCCTCAACTTTCTGAGCTTTGTCTGCCTGCTTGTGTTGGCCCTTGGAATTGCTTACTCTTCACATTCCCTTTGGACCATGGATCAAAAATAAAAAATAATCCTCACTTTTTTTTGTGCTCAACAAAACTCCAGAAAGGGAAAGGGAACTAAGCTTCATTGCACAAGTGTGTATTTACTTCAAAACTTTACTCATCCATTTCACCAATATGTGTGTCTTGATTGCCTATATAATGTCATATACAGCTGGAAATATGTCAGTCTAAGTCTCAGAAATCCTGTAAGAGACATCATGTTATTCCATTTTACGGATGAGGAAGCAGAGTCTCAGTTGAAGTCTGAGTTTTTACAGACAGAACTTTTCTGGGATCAAAAAAACCATGCTTTGGGCAGTGAGTGTGCTTTGGCCATATTGATTTATGAATCTCTTTTTGTCTCTCTCACATGTGCCTTCTGTATGATTTTTAGTGCTCTCAAATAATAAATGATCTCTGGAAATCCTTCCTTATCTTGCATTTATTATTACTAATGCATGGACTCTTCTCATTAAAAAGAACCTTCCCTGAATATTATTAAAATGGGAAAACAGAGGCCACACACACAGGGGCAGGTATCCTCCTACCTAACCAAGGGCTTTTTTCTTTAGCGGCAGTCTCTGTTTACCTGTCCGGCGGGAGGGGAGCCTTTGACCATTTATTATCATTTCTAAGTTATTCCCACTTCTTCCTCCTTGTTCTTGCCATGGTCTCCTAGAGTGAGATGAACTCAGAGGAGTTCTCACTACATGATCCCAAAACTTCTACATTTGAGAAAGGACAGAACTCTTTCCCTCCTGGCATTCTTTTCCCCACTTTCCACATTTCATTAAAGGAAAATGCAACAGCTCTGATCAGAAAGTGTGAAGGTGGGTTGTCTCCTCTTGCTAGGACGCTTAGGCATATTGTACAATCTAGGGACACTTGGAAGGTGCAAGATATACTTTAATAATTGCATTTTAAAAAAATAGTTGTGGAAAAGCTGGGCTTTTTGTTGCCCCAGCATAGCCAAAGCCTGGAAGAAATGAAGAGAAAGGCACTGATAGTAGCTCCTCTGATGTCAATTTGAGGTCAGATATAACAAAATCTTTATTATCTAGAACACATCATTGAAATAGCATTAAACCAGAAAGTCAGCCACTGGATAAATTGCAAAACAAGAGACAGGAGTCTTGACTACACCGGCTATGATATCATTACCTAAAATAAAGAAGTCTGGTATTTTTGTAATATTTCAGTTAAAGTAAGGACTACTACATTGAGTTATTTCTTATGTTTTTAACAGGATTTTTTGCTAGATTCTTCCTGAGAAAGATGATGGGGGAGCAATAAACAATAGTGGTTAGGAATCCAGTCCCTAGAGTCAAGTGGTTAGTGTTCACAGACAGGCGTTACTGCTTGTTTATTAACCATGTGACATCGGACAAATTATTTAACGTCTTTGTTTCTGTCCCAGTAGAGTTAGGGTGTGTTACCCTCCTGGTACTTGGATGTGTTCATCAGCCTGGAAGCTCTCAGAGTTCTATACTTTGGGGGGGGGGGGGTTATGGAGGCTTCATCACATAGGCATGATTTATCATTAACTCCATTTGAAGGCCCTCTCTCCTCTCTGGAGAATGGGGAACAAGGCTGAAAACCCCAAGCTTCTGTCCATGACACTGTCTTTCTAGTGCCCAACCCCCCTGCAGAAGCCCACCACCCCAGAATAAAAGACAGTACTATTACCCAGAATATTCCAAAAGATTTAGGAGCCCTGTATCAGGAACTAAGGTCAAAGGCAAATATTAGAGCAAAAGATGATCCTCATGCTCTCATCACTTAGGAAATTACAAGGATTTTAGGAGCCCTGTACTGGGAACCCAGGACAGAGACCAACATGCTTTACTTTTTTGCTTATTAATGGTGGGACCTTGGGCAAGTTATTTAATGTCCATGTGCCTCAGCTATAAAAGATACTTAATGGAAAAAAGAAGTTAATGAATTTAACTCAGTAGCTTGTTGTTAGGAATAAATCGGTAGTTCTCAACTAGGGAGATGTTTCCCTCAGGAGACTTCTTTTGTTTTGTTTTGTTTTGCTTTCATGACCTGTGGTTATGTGGGAAGGTACAGGGTGAAGAATGTGGGTGTTTACTGGCATCTAGTGGACAGAGGTCAAGGGTGCTGCTACACATCAGACCGTCACAGGACAGTCCTCTGCAACAAATAATAGGTCAGTGTAAAATGTCCCTTGTACCAACGTTGAGCAATTCTAGATTAAATGAAGGAACTTACATGAAAGCCTTAGAATGGTATACAGTAATACATAGTGAGCACTTAGGAAGGCTTAGCCATTATTATCACTCATTATAAAGTTTAGTTGTCGGGCCAACCGTTCTTCCTTAAATAGCACCCTTGAGTTGTTACTCTTGATAGAGAACCTGTACCCTCTTATTAAATCGAAATGTCCCCAGTGGCGCTTAGCTCCATCTACATTCTGCTGTAACTCCCATCTCACCATTTTCATTTCTTGTTTTTGAGGTTTGTGTTTTGTTTTATTTTTCCCAAACATAAGCTGTTTGGATTTGACAAATATTTTTGTTGTCCCTAGTATTAGAATTCTAGTCTTTTACTTCTGCCATCCCTGGATCACTCTCCTACTATTTTATTCACACTGCTCCTCTTCTTTAAATTCCTACTCAGGACTTATCTCCACATCGCCCTTCTTGATCCACCTACCTGGTCCTAGCATTCCATCACTATAGCCCTCTTCCTCTCCCGCACTAGCGGGGTCTCACTGAAACTAGTACATAAATAATGTCATTTCTTCTTCCTGAGGTTTGCTTTATCCCAGAGCAAAGGACTATCTTTCATTTATTCTCTTCCTACATTTAAAAATTGGCCAAAATTGATGCTCACTTGTCATTGGACTTTTCTTTTGTTGCTGTTTGGTATCAGAAGAAACTGAAAAATGTTCCATTCGATGGTGCCTGGTTCTATAGATCCTAAGAAAGCAAAGCAATGGTAATCATTTTACTACATAATAGATACTATAGATCCCCCATCCAGGAGACCCTCAATAAATTCAGTGTGTATTGTTATGGTATAGCACATCAAGATAAAAATAAGCCTTATTAAAGCAGAACATTGTGATACTGAGTACTAGACCACCAATTCAAGGGGTGGTATGATTCATCTTAAGGGGAATATTTATTTAACTTAGCAGCTCACATAGCCAATAAAATTATTTGTACAGAATCCTAAGCCATACCCACACACTGGAATGAGAAATAGATTCCAAGTTATTCTATATATAGTTGTGTTCAGAGAATGAACAAAATCCAAGTCAAAAACAAACCCTCTAAAATATTTACAGGGCTATTCTTTGCTGAGGATCTGGTGATAACCCTTGTTTACAGTGACTAAAAAAGAAAGCTAATGAAAACAACTCTTAGACATGAAGTAATTACATCATGATCTTGAATGACCATTAGGAGAGGAATATTGAATGGCTTTGCAGAACAGATCATGGTGATATGCAAAAGTTAGGCTTCTTTTCAGACTGGATCCCAAGTAGGCAGGGATTCAACACTTTGTCCTCTCCCACTCACTTAGAAAGGACTAGCCACAAGCACTAAAGATCCCTATAAGAGTATTACTTTCAAATACACAACCCATTCCACTCCATGGATTCATACAAAACAAAATGAATGATTCAAATGAAAACTATTTTGGAAAAGACTT
The DNA here is from genome assembly GCA_004024625.1 of Mellivora capensis. Taxonomy (NCBI): domain Eukaryota; kingdom Metazoa; phylum Chordata; class Mammalia; order Carnivora; family Mustelidae; genus Mellivora; species Mellivora capensis. The sequence continues at coordinate 71,062 of PISX010007025.1, forward strand.
CATTATGGGGACATTGCTAAAAGAAATGGGCTTTCTATTCACTATATTATAAATTCTAAGAGGTCAGTTACCTTACTTTCTTGTTTAAACCTGTATATCCAGCCCTGACACAGTACCTGGTACTCAGTAGGAATTTTATTTCTTTCGTAAGTAAAAAAAAATGAATTGAGTCTTTGGATATGCTATTATGGCAAGAGCAACAGGGAATTCGAAGTAAAACATTCAGAATATAGACTGTTTTGCTGACAAAGAATTCAGTCCTCCCTCCTCTTTTTTAAAGAAAAATAAAAGGTGGAGATTGTTTGTGACCTGTATATGATAACAGGATTGGTGAAGAATGGGTGACCTGACTGATGTTTTCTGTGAATTGTAACTTCTTTGTCTTAAACAAGGATAGAGAGACGTTTGTTTAATAAATGTGCTATTCCATACTTTCCACTCAAAATATCCGATTAAAAAGGACACAAAAATGTAGAAAGTTACAGAGTGCAATAGTGATATCTCGCGCATCGCCTTGAAAAAGATTTCATGCCTGTTTCTTCTTTGCTTTTACTCTTCTAATAATTTATGCCTCTGTTCTGGTCAGGAAATAGATGGACTTTTTCATGAAAAAAGACTACAGTTTAAATATGAGATATTCTAGGTCATCCATTGACTTAAGTTATAGTTTTTTCCAGCCCCATGAAGAAGAAAGAATAGAATGCCAAAATGCTTTTAGGAATAGAAAAATACCATTTTTCTGTTCATCTTCTTCCCATATTGACCTTAGACTGTTAGATACGCCTAATATCCAGGCTTATTTCTTAAGATTTATTGTTATGTTATGTGAAATGGTTTAGTTCTAGATCAGTCAATGCCTTGGTTAGCTATGTCATCACAGGTTAAAAATTAATTTCTTTGGGGCGCCTGGGTGGCTCAGTGGGTTAAAGCCTCTGCCTTCGGCTCAGTTCATGATCTCAGGGTCCTGGGATCGAGCCCCAAATCGGGCTCTCTGCTCAGCAGGGAGCCTGCTTGTGATCTCTCTAATAAATAAATAAAATCTTTAAAAAAATTAATTTCTTTGAGCCTCCATTCTCATGTATATAAAATTAGAATATACATAATGTCTACCCACCTCCAACTTGCTGTGATTCTTTGCCTGAATCTTTAACTATGTTTCTCTATCTTTAGATCAATGTCCTCACCCTATTTAAAAGAAAGAACTCTTGAAGCTGTCATTATTTTGGATTCACACACCTTCCAAATAAGGATGAGCCTAAACCTAGAGTTCTCCATGCTTTCCAGAGACTGACAATTTGGCCAGCCTCCAAGTAATGAGGCAAGAGCTTATTTTTATCAAATTATGTAAATACAAGTCTAGTTACCTGCTAGGCTCCATTTTTCCTAGATAGGCATTATCTGTGCTTATAAACAAACACTTGAATACACAGTTAAGTAATAGTATTCTAATGATGATTTAATGTTTGTCCTCAGTTTCTTTCAATTTCTCTCCTAAAGTCAATACGTAATCCTTTGGGTATCTATGTGACCCTTGCTATTACTCATCTAACATGTTTATTTCTGTGTGTCTGCCAGCCTGAAATAATTGGTCAATAGAACAGTTCCTTGTGCATTTCCAGCAAAGCTCCCAGCCTTCCCAAATAGAAAGTTAGATTTCACATCTTTTCACTTGGAAATGATTTTGAAATCTTGTGCTAGAGAAATGCCTTAGGGTTTCTTTCTGTAGTGACTTCATATTGTGCCTCCTGGGAAATATGTATTGTCTGTGTTATTGAGAATTTATTTTGTGCTGGCCTGGCCCCTGGAGGTATCACTCTCTTGAGAAGCTGGGCCTGGTAACCAAAAACATTATGCAGCAGGACCAGAGGCAAACTGGATTTTAGAACACTTCATATCCTGGCCTGCTACAGTGCCTTAGTCTCTGCCCTCCTGTGACAAGAACCATATAAATGGTATTTGTAGGATCTTGCATTATCAGCAGGCTGGTCAGGAGAAGAGGCTAGCAGGGAGTTCTCGTGAACATATCCTTCTGTCCCATGACTCTACAAGGCTGGCTGTAGATGAATGTCTTTAGGTCTGCTTATCATTTGTATCAGATCTGACTTGGATTTTAAAAATACATATGGCTGCAATATCAGATCCCAAGGAAGCCTGTTGAATTCATCAAGTGTAAAGAATAACATTCAAAAGAAATCTTTGGTTTGTGGTAACCAGTATTTCCAAGATGGGACAGAAATTAACTCGACCATCCCAACAAATCTCAGTAAGTACAGGGTGTCTGAATGATGAGATGATGCATGACTTCCCAGTGGAAGTCCATTTCATCCAAATATCTTTTGGTAGTCTCCTTTTATGAATTTAAATGATTCCTTTTACTTAGGTGTTTGTTTTTTGAACAAAATGGATTTGGTAAATTATAGCCTATTTTTCAAAACAGAAATAAGTAAATTTCACAGTATAGTTGTATTGCCTACTCTGTCCCTGGTATAACTGATTCATGTAAAGAGAGTGCAAAAAATATACTTAATCCCATTACAAATTAAAATAATGGTCCACAAACCCCAGATTATGCCTCAAAGCTCCCGATGTCTTAGAAAGAACAGTGATTTGGAGAATAAAAATTTAAGCCATAATTCTAGATTGATTATAGTAGTTATGCAAATGTAATTGTAATTTTCTGTGCAGAGAAACATATTTAAATAGAAAGCACTGCAGTGATCTTATTCAGAAGCTACTCTGATGAATACTTTTACTGTAAAGAAGAATTTGGTGTATTTTAATAATTGTCAAGCGACCATTATGATTGTATTACTATACTGTGTAATTTTCTCGAATTGGATATGTCTCTCTCTTTGTACCATTTTAATTACTAAAAGTAATGACAAACCTTAGTAAATATGCTAATTGCGCACAATAGCAATTTTCTCCATGCAGGCATAAAATTCTTGAAAGCATTTTTGCACTTCTAAAGGAAGGAGTCTGTGCAGGGAACTCATATGAAAGCCATAAAGGACTGCTTGTATCTACTCTGAGATCATTAAAATCAAGGTGGGGTACCCTCCTCCAGCAAATGCATCTCAAACAAGCTTTTTTGTGTGTTTTTTTGTTTGTTTGTTTGTTTTTAAAGATTTTATTTATTCATTTGACAGACAGAGATCACAGGTAGGCAGAGAGGCAGGCAGAGAGCCTGCCGAGCAGAGAGCCTCCATGGTACCATGGCTCTTTACTGAATTAGAGATTTGGAGATTTGACGTTGATCCTAGCCTGATAATGATATTAAGTTAAAATGTGAAGACTTCTCTGTTATGGTACTAACAGAAATTTGCATCTTTTGGAACTGGTGTGATGATGTTAAGGTCTGTGTGAGAAAAGGGTAGTTCGGCAGGGAAATAGATGTTTCAGGGTAAACAGCAGAGGACCAGGGGTCAGAAGACCTTTGTCCCAAACTAGCTGTATTCTTGCTATGCCTGCCCAGTGGAGGGCATTGTTTAATGATTTCTATGATGCCCTCCATCTTTAATGTTCATTGAGTCTAATCCTAGTGATTCTTCTTGACCTCAATGTCTTTAGTGAGAACCTCCTGTGCTCTGTGACTGATTGCAGAGATTCTGTCAGAATTACCAAACTTTCACTCATGGCTAGGGATCATTGAGAACTATGATAGTTCTGGCCATGGTGACTTCCTTGAGCTCATAAAAAGTCTGCATATGAGGTAGATCCAAGGCCAAACGTATCTGGTTATTGTCATAAATGCAAAAATTTCCTAAGAAGACTTTCAGCTGAACTCTTAGTTATTAATTGAACTTTTTGGGGAAAAAAAAAGTTGACAACTATAGGATCATTAATTGAGACCATCCTGAGCTTTCTGACTCATGGTGATTTGCTAGCTTCCAGAGATATTTTATGGCATCAATCATTTATGAAGAATAGATTGATTCATGTATCCGCCTGAGAACTTTCTTATTAAAATTGGCAATACCCTCCCTGAACCATATACATACCCCCTAGTGACATTATGGTTCCTATAATGTAGAGCAACCAGATTGCTTCAGATAGTAAAAGTGTCAAGTAATATCGTATTCTTTTCATTATTAGCGGGCCAAAAGAAAACCCCAATCCTGAAGTAGTAAGTTTCCTTTCCCCTCCAATGACTGTTGTTTGACAGTTGTTTGACAGCCATTCTATTCCAAGTCGCTTAGAAAACCTCGTGTATGGTCAGTGCTCTGTAAAACATCAATCCTTTTAGTTAGGGGATGTCTGTATACTTCAGAAATCCATAGATCAAGTGTCTTCATGTATAAATGCTCTTTGCTGCTTTCCTGCTGATGGTTATACAGATTTAAAGCAGATGAGTGAATCTCTCATCAGATGATCCTTGACAGGCTTCTTGGGTTCAGCATCCAAGTTTCATACCAAAGTCCAAAATAACTTGCTGGGAAGTTAAGATGGAGAATTCCTGTGCTTCTTTCTACTAGGCTCTCACCACAGCAGTTCACTCATGACACGGAATGTGTAGGTTTTTCATCCAAGCAATGCCCCATTTCTCTGCAGACACCCACTGAAGTCCTACAATTCAATTCCTGACTCTATTTACCTGGAGTTAATGTCAAATTACACAGTTTAAAAGCTCAGGAGACGGCCTCCCCTCCCCCAACATCTTCAGGTTCCACTTAGAAATCCAAGTCGTCACTTATGTTTCTGACCAACCAACTATAAATCAGGGGTCCTCATGATGCCCTTCTTGGATTTTTACTTTTATTTTGCATTTGAAGCATATTACTCAGTTTTGATCCCATGATAGCACAGAAACTTAAAGTTGTAAGTCACCATGAAAGTCATATAGTTCTGCCACCTCCCTAGCATAAAATTTTCTTCAGTGCTCTTCATAGATGATCATCTAGGCTCTCAAAAGTTTTTAGTCCTCAAGGTAGCGTATTCTATTGTTAACCATTCTGAATGCAAGGAAGTTTTGTCTTTTCTAACAGATTTAATAAACTTTTATTAAATCTTTATTATCTACACTACATAAGGCCCAACCTCAGAAACAAAGGTAAACAAAATATGATTTATCCCTGGAAAGAGTTATTAGTCAATAGTAGGGTTTTGTACGCAAGTAACAATGAAATGGGATTGGATTATATTTGCACATTATTGGTGATACAGTCAATATGCTATATGAGCAAAAAGTCCAAGATTAGGTACTTGGAGAACCTAAGTGTGCCAGAGGGCATTTTATCCATTTTCTTTGGAGAGATGGGCATATTGACAGGTTGAGATGAAGAAAAGAGTAACCTAGGAAACCAAGAGAAGAGAATCTGTACTAAGGTTCAGGGTATGGCAAAGAATGGGGTTAGAGTGGTGTGTGGGATGTGTAAAGGGGGAACATATAACAGAAGTTTGCAAAGATATGATGGGCAGATGGTAGACAACCTGCTAAAGGGTCTAGACTTGTCTGCAGGCACTGCAGAGCCACTGATATTTTCCAACCCAGGGAGTGGAATTATTACAGCTGTGCTTTGGGGAAATGACTCCACCAGCTGGTTGTAAAATGATGCAAGAGGGGAGAGACTGGAAGCTGAGCGATCACTAAGGAGACAATTGCAGTAATTTAAGAAAGAAGTAATGAAAATTAGAACTAGGGTAATGGCAGTGGGAATGTGGTGTAGGCAAGAGGAACATTGCTGAATCAATGGGACTTGGCCACTGATTGAATGTGAGGGTTCTGAATGCAGAAGATGGATGTCAAAGTGGAAGGGGCAGACAGAGAAAGGTCTATGTACATTACCACTTACTGAGAATCCATTAGGTGTAAGAGCAGTGCTAGTCAGTGGTGAGGCACAAAGACAAGTAAGGTGTAATTCCATATTCACTCAATGTTGTGTTATTTCAATGGCACAGAAGATGGTGGTAGGTAATACTTTTGAGAAGCTCTCTTCAATACAAAATAGATTCCAATACAACTAACAAGTCAAACTGTGATTTTTTTAAAAAAGTACTACAGTGGATGGGCAGTAAATTTTCCTCAGGTGGCAAATTAGGGGAAAGCATCACAAGCAGAGGCTTTGGCTGGAACAAAGGTCTATAGTTGGGAACATATACAGGGTTTTAGAGAACTGTAGGATTTGGTGCAGACACAGGATAATTAGAATTCAGGGAATAGTAGAAAATAAGGATGGGAGTAATCTAGGACAGATGCTTTGAAAATATTGGATACTCCATGGAAGAGGTTAGATTTTAATTCTCTGGATAATGGGAAGCTCTGAAACAGTGTACTTCTTGTTGCTGTTCGTTTTGATTTTAGCAGTGATGTAAAGTTATTTGCACTGGGGTTTGAAAGATAATACTGGTGAAGAGTGAATGAATGATAGATTCAAGAGTATGAAATCCAAAGGCATTGGACACCAGTGAGTAGATTCTCACAGGAGAAGAGTTAGGCAGTGCTACTAATGGCCTGAAGATAAGAGTTGGGTTGGTAAAAAGGGAAAAGGGGAAAAGGATGTAGAGTCATTTTGGAGGTAAAGCACGTTCCCATCCTCTCAAGTCTTAGGAATCAAGATTTAACACGTGTAGAAAAGTCTGTCTCTTCTTTTCTGCTCCCTGCAGTATACCATATTTTTTTGTTCTCCATAGCATATGGCTGTATTAACATTATGGTTCCTTCCTGCCAGTTTCCTACTATCTTTTCACAGTGGGTAGTTATGTTATGAGGATTATTTTATCTGACACTTAATAAGAATATGATCTATTGATTGTTAACTCCTATGTCTTTTTTTTGTGCAGCAGGCATAATAAATACACAAAAAAACATTCAATACTGAGATATGAAAAAAGTAGTGTTTTTGTGAAACATCTGGGATTCCATTGGTTACTGTGGATTTTCATCTGGCTATAGGGCATCCGACTGCCCACTGTTTTTTCAACGGTGGTCCCCTCATGATGCCATGTTTAAACAATCAGCTCTTCATGCTGTGGATCTATACAATTCAGAAAAGGTTTCCAGAGCTTTAGCAAGAAGATGAGCAATAGCTTTTTCCTCCGTCTGTCTTTTTTTGCACTTAAACTAGATTCACATAATAAGAAATGAGTATAAATAATCTGCCATGGTGTTTGAGAGATAGAACACACCTAACATTCTCTACCTGGATTATAATTCATAGCATCAAATTAGCTACATTACTGTTACAAACTATTGTGTGTTAACTCTATCTGTTCTTCAGGTTTTTGATTTGAGAGGCAACGGGAGGTGGGAAGGGAGGGCAAAGAAGAGATGGCTTTGAATAATTCTGAATTTCCAGAGAGAAAAATCTAAATGAATGAGGCAAGATTTGGTATTATCATCCAACTTTTGAAAGTTGTACTGTTTTGATATGCCAAATAGCCTAAATTAGGAATAGTTAAAAGACTCAAAAAGTACAACATTCCATCCTCTAACCAGAAAAATAATCTGCCTACCAAAAAACAAAAACAAATCTGAAAACAAAAACAGAAACAAAACAAAACAATACCTTGTACAGAATGACACCAGAGAATACCAGAGAGTCTTCCATATTCTTTTTTACAAATATGACTTAACTTTTGCACATATGTTCTTGTAGTTTTGAGAGACTGACAAACACTTTGGAGTAAAAGAAATATTTTATTATCATAGAATCATGAAACACAAATCTTCCTTCAGGCCAAGGGTTTATCTGAAGGGTCCTTCTGACCCTGTCACTGCCCCTCATAAGGTGTTTAAGCTATGTGGGTGCCTTAAAATGAACTACAAGGCCCAATTTGACCCAGCCCCTGCCTGTGTCTAACTCCATCTCTTATCTCTGCCACCCTGCCAACTAAACAGTTTCCTCTGGAAATTCCCTGTTTGGCCTCCTTAAGTTCACCATGCCTTTCATGCCCCCCTGTAGCTCTTTTCTCATACCTCAGAACAATAAGTATTGTATTGTTTCAAGTTATACATTTCTAGCTCTCCAACTGGATTTTGTCAATAAGTATTTCTAAATGAGATGGGACATCTGTAAGTCAAGAAAAGCAAACTGTTCCAGGTTTCATATTCTATCTAGAAGAACTTAAACATACATACTCTTATTTTACGTCTAGAAATACCTTATAGAATTGCTCATCATTTCTTACTATAGCTCCTCAAGGGATATTGGAAATATTACCTATTTCAGGTGTGATCTTGAAAAATGGCCGTATTTTGGTTTGTAAATTTTAAAACAAGGATGTAAAAAGGTAATAAATAATTTTAAAGTTTACAATAGACTATAGGGAAATTGAGTTAAACATAAGAAGCAAAAAAGCACATCAGTTTTCACAAATGGCCTGTGCACATTTAGATTGAACACTTTGCAAATTATTGTTTTGGATAACTACTTTGCAGCTTCAAGGAGGTTGCCAACAGATTTTATCAACTTTCAAATCAGGATGAAACAATATTACAGGGATTGAGAATAAATATTATATTGATAAGATTAGACACTCATTTCCTCACACTGGCACAATGTAATAGAGACATCATGAATTTGAGAAATAAACCATCCTTTTGAGGTAGCATAAATTCGTGGTTGGCATTATGAATATAGATGTTTAACAGGAATAAGCAAATGTACAGATCGCCTTTTGTGATTATATTCCAAAGTTAAAAGCAGATAGCTATACAGTCTTAACAAGCAATTTCTCTTCCCCATGCTTTTGTGCTCTCGTGCATAAATTAAAACAGTTGGACTGAAACTACAGTCAGGATATATGTAGCCTTCATGCCACCCCTGTCACTTAGCCCCTCCTACGCCCATAGCAGATATTGATAGATAATTAAGAGTAGTCCCTTCCACTGAGCCTCAGAACCCTACCCAACAATTCAGAGAACCACTGCCTTTTTTTTTTTTAATTTCTTTTCAGCATAACAGAATTCATAGTTTTTGCACCACACCCAATGCTCCATGCAATGCGTGCCCTCCATAATACCCACTGTCTTTTTTAAAAGATTGCGTGTGTGAGTTGGAGAAAGGGGATGGGGAGAGAATCTTCAAGCAGACTCCCTGCTGACTGTGGACCCCAATGTAGAACTTGATCTCAAGACCCATGAGATCATGGCCTGAGCTGAAACCAAGAGTCAGATGCTTAACCAACTAAGCCACCCAAGCACCCCTAAAAGTCACTGCTTTTATATAAGAGACTAAGAGAGGAAAATTGTCCAGTTCTGAAGTCCCATCAATCTCTTGAACCTAACTCTAAATCATAAGCGTATCCATCCTTTGGAATGGGCAAGGTGAAATAGTTTCTGATATGGTAAAGAACTTGAGGCCCTTAAAATGTTTGACTATATTTTTTGCACTTTCCAGGCTATTATGTAGTATCACCACTTTTAATTTGTCCTGCTTTTCTAACTCTTCCCCCAGAAATGAATTTTCATTTATTATTCAGTTCTTCCCCACCCCAACCCTTTCAGGTCAGTAGAGAACAGAGTTGGGCTAACTTTCTGTATTACTTCTAGTGATACGACCAAGTGTAAACCAGGCCTCAACTGATACATGAATCCCTTAACTGCTGGTCTGGTTCTCTGGAGTGGACAATGATGGAAGGAGGGGAGAAACTAATCAAAAAGCCAGTAATACGCAGGGTGAGCTCTGTCAGCAAAATACATCCAACTTTTACATTAAATTAATATAATAAAATTTACATTAAAAAAAAATCACATATCTCAATCTCCCAATCCCACCCTCAGAAAGGCTTCTTAGTTCATCCCTTTTTGCTAAAAATTCTGAATTTGAATCTGAAGCTAGAAAAACAAACATCACTGACATTCTGATACTTTTGCCATTTATAAAGGCCAGAAGCTACAATGTATCCTAGAGGAAAAATATAGAACAGAGGTAGATCTTTCTGTCCTCAATGTATTTTACAAAGATAAACTTCACTACGGCTTTGGCCAGGCCAATTCTGTCCAGCTGGCAACTAACCCTGGACCCATCTTGCTTAGTACAAACAAATATCAGAAAAGTGACACCAGAGGACTGAACCCCACATTGCCATTCGTCTCTGAGTATCTTACATGGAAGTATGTGTGTTGGTTTGTTATTGCAGTGTAACAAATTATAACACATTTCTAGGTTTAAAACAATGCATGTTTATTATCTTATCATTTCTGTGGGTCAGGAGTCCCAAAGACCCAGACACTCACAAGACTGCAACACAGTGTCAGTTTGGCTGCATTCCTTTCTGGGTCTTGGGATCCTCCTCCAAGCTTACACAGTTACTGGAACAGCAGAACTCAGTTCCTGGTGGCTGGAGACCGGGGCCCTCAGTCCTCAGGGGCTGCATGCAGTACCCTGCCACGTGACCCTTTCAGAAGCAGTTCACATTCACATTATAGCAGCTTGCTTTTTCAAGGCAGATGGGAAAGTCTACCATTCCAGTCTCCTAAATCTTTGTAACATAACCTAATCAAGGGTGGGACACATTACCATTTTATAGTAGCTGGAAGCCAGTCATGGATCCTATCTACACTTAAGGGGAGGAGATTATAAAAAGTTGTGGCCACCACGAGGCAGAAATTGTTGGAGATAGCTGTAAGGTCTCTGCAACGGTATGTGTGTGCTAGAAAAGAAGAGAAAATTACATGTTAATACCTAGCTAGAAGTTTGTACGTACTAGTATCTTATTTTCATCTATTATCTTATTTAATTTTCACGACTTTCCAGTAAGTAAGTGTTATTATTGTCATCCTCATTTTATAGGTAAGAAAACTGAGGCAGAAAGTTCAAGCTGCTTATTATCCAAAGCACACAGCTGGTCACAGGTAGAATAGGAATATGAGTGCAGATGACCTGACTGTAGGGTCCATCTTTTTAACTTGTTATACATGGCTCTGTAATAACAGCTTACTCTGTTATAGTACCGGCTAGGTGCTTTACCTGTTTTAGTTCGTTTAAGCTTCTGGTGATTATACAACTTTAGTATACATCCAATTCATCCCCTTTAATTTTCAGACAAGCCAAAAGAGACGATAAAATTAATGCTTGAATATGATTGCCTCTCGTGGAAGTGGTAATAAATGTTATGTATTGAGTGGTCATTTTGCTAAACAATCTATAAATAACATTTTACTTATCTTATACCCTCTCTATAAAATAGATATTACCATCCACATTTTATGATGAGAACACTCAAATTAGAAGTGTTAAATAGTTTGGACATGCTTTCTTGGGTTGGGGCTCAAATCCAGTTCCCTTTGACTCAAAAGCACAGGCTTAATTACAGCTGCGATCTCCAGCTGATAGGGCATTACCAAGCTAGTACATCTTCTCTCTTTCCTTTTCAGGAAAATGTACTGACTTACTGGATTTGTTTTGTTGTAGGGGAAAAAAAATAAAATTTTATGATTTTTATCTATCTGAAACTGGGGGTCTATTGTCTGACTTTCACAATTGAGCAACCCCTGGATGACCAAGAAAGCAAATGTAGGAACTTCATTTTGTAGCTGTCTGCAGAACATTCTGTCAGAGCTCATCTGGTGCCCTAAAGGGTCTTGCTTTCCAGTTTTATGCTCAGATTTTTAAGCTGAATTCCAGTCATTTTTACAGGGAACAGTTTGCAGGGCCAGAAAAAGCAGATCCTTACCCCCTTGGTGTGTGTTTCATCTCACTGATATCCCGTGATTAGGAGAAAACCTCTAGACTTTGTGTAATATCATCTAGAGTTATTTTTTTTCTTACGTCCTATTATTTCGGAATATATTGGTACAAAGAGGCTTCATATAAATCTCTCCAAATTATGTTTCTGTCTTATTTTATGCCTCATCTTTTCCTTCTGAGTGCCTGTTATTGATTCCATTCAGAATTCCATGGAGGTAAACATTGATTTAATTAAAGGTGTGGGGTAACAGACTGGTGTGCTAGATTAAATTAGTAAAATAGATATTGCATCATATTAACCCAAAAACTAGCAGGATGTCTGCTTTCACTGACATTATGACTTAGATACTTGAATCATCTCTAGTTAGACAATTTCCATTTCTTTCATTATGCAGATGTTTAATGGAAATCGGGATTTTGTTTTATTCTCTTTCAACTTAAATGATAAATCCTGTCTGCCCTTGGAAAAAAGTGCAATGTAGATTCAAATGAGCTGCCAAATTGATTTTTGTGTTTGTCCTCCTTTAGCCTCGACGGGTCCTGTAGTTTGCACTTTTAGTGGGTATTTTCTGTGTACTTTGGTTCATCAGGCTAAGAGCAGTTTATCACTACAAAAAGACTTTATAGCCCAGGTGTAGGAAAGCTATTGGTTAGCAATTACTCAGGAGAAATTGACTGATGACATAACATGATGTGGGAGGCACACAGAGGCCCTTATTGAAATCTGCCTTTTGCTTTATAATTAAGAGCCCCAAAGTCTTCTTTAATGGCTTTTTAAAAAGATTTTATTTATTTTATTTGACAGACAGAGATCACAAGTATGCAGAGAGGCAGGCAGAGAGAGAGGAGGAAGCAGGCCCCCTGCTGAGCAGAGAGCCCGACATGGGGCTCGATCTCAGGACCCTGGGATCATGACCCAAGCCAAAGGCAGAGGCTTTAACCCACTGATCCACCCAGGCGCCCCTTCTTTAATGGCTTTATTCCATTATATCTGCAGTTTGTTTTCCGTTACAATGTTTAAATACCCTTTAGGGTGGAGGTATGAAATAGTACTTGAAGCTATAGTCAGTCATTTATATTTTAGTATAAATCAATTGCAGACTCTTTCTTCAGAAAGGATTTTTAAAGTTAAAGAATATAAAGATGATATATATTCAGATTTGTGTGTATGTGTTCTATTAGGTATGTATGTAGAGAGAGGGAAACTAGAAAGGGATAATGTAAGTGCAAAGAGGCAAGAAGTCTGAAAACAAACTCTATTTTACTAGAACTGGACATGGGTGTTTTTGGTTATAGTATTGCTTCATTTTTTTGATTCCTTATTTAACACATTCACACAATAAAGAATCTGAAATTATATGAGAGAACCTAATAGTCCTTAGTTCTTCAATCTCTACATTTATTCAAAGACTGTTTTGGGGCAAAGCATAATTCTAAAGAATATACAGATATATAAGACTTGGCCTTCTTCTAATTTAGTACTTGATTTATCTAAAAAACAATTTGTTAAAAAAAAAATTCCATGAGAGAGGCAGAAATTAAAAATCTATGCTAGCATCGAGAAGAGGGATACGGTTTTTGTGGTGGGACCAAGAGACGGTAAAGAAAATCATTAGGGCTAGAGCAAATATAAAGTCCACGTTTACATTTTTAGAACTTATTTGTGGCAGAGTAGTCTTTCATCCCTTCCTCAGAACTAGTTTGCCTTTAGACACAATTCTTTAAAAAAAAAAAAAAAAGAAGTGATTACCTAATGTTTTGCTACTCAGAGTATGTTCGAAGGACCAGCAGCCTGGGGATCACCTGGGAGCCAGTTAGACACACAGAATTTTAGTACCTATCCCCAAATTCGTGAATCAGAATCTGCACTTTAATAAAACCCCAGAGTGACTTGTTGCAAATTAAGGTTTGAAAAGCACTGGTCTGTTAACCCGCTGCAAGATGATCTCCCTAAGCTTTGACACGTTGGGAAAATCCCACATGATTGGATAAGGGCTGATGGAAGCAGACAGACCGACTACAATGAGAACTATAACACAAGGCAACCAGTGTATATCATACCAGTAAGAAAGGCCCAAGACAATTTATAAATAGATTACTCAAAATTAAAAAAAAAAAAAGGCAGGCCACTTCAAGTGTAAGAAAGAAGCTCAATATACCTCAACAATTCCTAAGGGATTCTCTGTGTCACAGAAAATAATTACTATTCATAATAATGAAACCCATGTCATTATAGTTTTTTTTTAAAGGCCAAATTACATTCATTGTCCCTTGATTAAGAGGGTGGGAAAGTGAATAATGTTTCAGAATGGCTTTTAGCAAAATTTGGCTCATTTTCCCTTTGAATTGTTCCTTGAAGAGGCATGCTTCAATTAACATGTGCTTTGGATGTTAAAAAATTGGATGTTCCCAGGTGTGCCTGGATGGCTCTGTTGGTTAAGCGTCTGCCTTTGGTTCAGGTCATGATCCCAGGGTCCAGGGATCAAGCCCTGCATTGGGCTCCCTGCCCAGTAAGGAGTCTGTTTCTCTGCCCCTCTTCCTGCTTATACTCCCTCTCTCAAATAAATAAATAAAATATTTTAAAAAGTAAAACAAAAATAAAAAACTGGATGGTCCCAAAAAATATTTTTGGAAAAAGTTTGATATTTCCACAAAAAGTCAACCAAGCACATATTATGGGAAATTATGCATTTTTGGAGGGAATCTATATATACCCATCTTATAATTTAAAAAAAAATGTGTGTTATATAAGAATTCCACATGGTGGACGTCTTTGCTCGTACTGCATAACTTCAGGGGTCGTAGAAGACATAATATTTCATTAAACTCTGGAGGCATCATTTGTGGAATGCCTTTTAAATGTAGTTCCATGGTGTTGTGTTGGGCCCTGGCTTAGAAGGGACACAGCATCATCTTTGCAGAGCCTAGGGCAGGAAAGGTTTTAATCCTGTCCTGCCTTTACTTACTTGCTTGACCTGGGAGGTTTGCACCTTGGAACAGAAGAATGGAGACCACAGTGTCCTCTTGCCCCTGAAATTTCTGCTTAACAGCTAAACATCATGGCATTTCTGTATATAGAATTCATCCCACTCTGCTGACCAGGCTATCTTTTTGCAAAAGCCATGCAGTAGCATTTTATAAAATCCCTGAAGTGGTGGTAATCTGGGCCAACCCACAACTTGAAATAAGCACAGTTTGTTTTCATTATCCTTGTATTAAGTCTCCTTTCCCTCCCTATCTGGAGTTCCCTCTGCAGCCCCATTCCGGAGCCTCCTCAGGCTCCAAGGCATTCACTGTCCTCCGGGTCCCTATGGTCTGCAGAGATGAACCCTAGGAACAGCCTGTAAAATAATGATAGCCCATGTGCAATTTTGGGAGAACTAAATCTTATATACACTTGGGAAAGAAGTAATTTAGGGCAATTCTCTCTAATTTTATGGTGCTTTGAGAAAGTATACAAGTTTATACTGAAAAGAGAGAGTAAGCTTCACAAACATTGTGTTTGGTAAAAAAAAAAAATGAATAAAGATCTTCCCTTCCTTGTCCTAGTAAGTACTCATAAATATTTGTATAGTTGAATGATTAATATCCTGTTAAAGATATTTCAGAAACCAAGGAACTTATGGGTGAAGTAGCTTTCTTTAGAAGGTCTTTTTCTCCATCCCTGAATTTATCTATAGTAGGTTGCCTTATACTTTGGTTATGGATTATCACAAAATAGTTAAAATGATAACATTCTATCTAATAATGCTATAAAATCACTTCTTCCAACACCCATTGTCAAAATATCTGACTAAATAATTCCCTTTTTATGAATACACATCACTTAAATTTTCCCAGTGGTCAATAGCCACACTTCAATGATTCTATTTTTTGAGCTATAATAATAAATTTTAGCAATTGCTTATGAGAATTGTGCAGCTTTATCTCTTAGTAGGAGGCATGAATTTTTATTTCTAACTATCCACCCACTATATTGACCCACTGACATTTCAAACATCCTATGTTCACAAAAGGATTCCACATCTTGCTCTCAAATATTTTTCTCTTTGTGAGTTTTCTATATTTTGTTAATAGTACTTTTGTTCTTTTGGTAACTCAGGGAAGATAGGTAAATATAGTTTAAAAAATAAAAATGCAACATAAGTCTTAAAATAAAAGAAGAGTAAATGTTATGGGACCAACAAGAAGGGTTGGACAAACCATTATTGATGCTGTAATATAGTATATTCAAAGTTTTCTACTTTATATTAGTTACCTATTGCTGCTGTAACAAATTACTATAAACATAGTAGCTTAAAACAAGACAGATGCATTATCTTATAGTTCTAGAAATCAGAAGTCTGAAGTGGGTTGTCAAGGCTGCATTCCTTCTGAATGCTCTAGGGGAGAACCTATTGCCTTGCCTTTTACAGTTTCTAGAAGTTACCTACATTCCTTGGCTCATGGCCACTGGCCCCTTTTTCCATCACTCTGACCTATGCTTCCCTCATCACATCTCCTCTAATCCTGATTTCCTCTTTCACTTATAATGACCCTTGTGATTACATTAAGCCTGCTTGGATAATCCAGGATAATCTCCCCAGTTCAAGATCATCAGTTTAATTACATCTGCAAAGTCCTTTTTTGCCACATAGGTAACATCTTTACAAATTCCAGGGATTAAGATGTGGACATCTTTAAGTGACCATCGTTTAATTTACTACATGCTATAAATCACCAGTCTGTCCTTCTAGTTACTGTCTTCTCAGTTCAGGTGAACAGAACCATCCTTTGGTCCACCATGCTTTCTTTCTTTATGTCTTTGCTCATGTTTTGCTTTTCAAGGAAAATATCCTTCCACCTTCTGTACATGTCCAAATAGTTCCCTTTTTTTTTCTAGGAAAAGTCAGTTATATCTATTTCTAGAATTCTTCCCTGATTCTTCGTTGTAAGAAGTGATTTCTCCCTTCTCTAAAATTTCACAATATTTATCTTTGCTTTTCACAACTCAAACACAAATAGTTTTAGTTCAAGGTAGAAAAGAGTAAGTCTTTAACCCTCCTAGACCATGAGGTGCCCAAGGGCATATTCTACATCTCATTTATAGTTGTACATCATGCTTACCCCTACCCCACTCCCAGCTCCCTATGTAGATCATTGCCCACTATGGGTGCTCAGTAAATATTTTTTGAAAGGATTAATGAATTTCTAGAAATCACCCTGCCATTTTGGCAGGGTCATGAGACCCAGGGGACATGCACTCAGACTCTCACTTTTTAAAAAAAACTCTATAGCATGGTGATGTCCATATGTGAAATACAGATTATTTCTTTTCCTTTCTTTTCTTTCCAGTATATTGATTGTTGAAAGTAATATGAAAAGTACTAGGCTTTATCAGGGAGATTCAAATTAAAACTACATTGAGATACCACCTCACACCAGTTAGAATGGCCAAAATGAGCAAGACAGGAAACAACATGTGTTGGAGAGGATGTGGAGAAAGGGGAACCCTCTTACGCTCTTGGTGGGAATGCAAGTTGGTGCAGCCACTCTGGAGAACAGTGTGGAGATTCCTCAAGAAATTAAAAATAGAGCTTCCCTATGACCCTGCAATTGCGCTACTGGGTATTTACCCCAAAGATACAGATGTGCGGAAAAGAAGGGCCATCTGTACCCCAATGTTTATAGCAGCAATGGCCACAGTCGCCAAACTGGGAAGAACCAAGATGCCCTTCCACGGACGAATGGATAAGGAAGATGTGGTCCATATTCACTGTGGAGTATTATGCCTCCATCAGAAAGGATGAATACCCAACTTTTGTAGCAACATGGACGGGACTGGAAGAGATTATGCTGAGTGAAATAAGTCAAGCAGAGAGAGTCAATTATCATATGGTTTCAGTTATTTGCGGAGCATAACAAATAACACGGAGGACATGGGGAGATGGAGAGGAGAAGGGAGCTGAGGGAAATTGGAGGGGAAGATGAACCATGAGAGACTATGGACTCTGAAAAATAACCTGAGGGTTTTGAAGGGGCGGGGGGTGGGAGGTTGGGGGAGCCAGGTGGTGGGTATTATGGAGGGCACGCATTGCATGGAGCACTCGGTGTGGTGCAAAAACTATGAATTCTGTTATGCTGAAAAGAAAAAAAAAGTACTAGGCTTTACATATAGATATAGATATAGATATAAAATTATATTTAAGGTTTTATTTTCTTTCAAAAGACCAACTTAGGACTCAGAAAAGGGGAAATAAAGTTTTAACACTCCTATAATTACAGATGACAATATTATTAAAATGTGGAAATTCAATTTTTAAAAAGTCAAGTAAGGGTTTCTTTTTTATTTTAAGCATTCATTTCACTTAGTTATTCCTGAATATCAAATTGGCAGAAATTACAAGGTACCTTTCTCTCATTTTTCTCCTCTACTGAGACCTTAAAAATGAGTTTCATGTCTTGATTTTACAGATTTGACAGATGTTACCACCCTCTTCAATCACTGCAAGAAATGTGTATCCTTAGCTATAAGAAAGGTGCGAAGGAGATTGGAAAGAATGATTATTTTCTCTCCCTTCCCCAGGTGTTTTCATGTTCCCCAGGAGGATTTCAGTCATTCTTCTGAGTTGGGTGAAATTATGAGAACTACACATAAATATGTCGATATTTCATTCTTCCACAACTTTGGATGTGAGACAGCAGTGTGACAGAATCCTGTTTTTTTACACTTCAGCGATTTTTTTCCATGATCCTCTGAGCAGAGTGAAAGAAAACTGCTAACCTGTTTATTAACTTCTAGAAATTCACTCTCACCTTTTGCCTTACACAAAGTAGAGTAGTTTGTGGTTTGCTCATATCATCAAATAATTGTGAATGAGCATGACGGGCTGAGGGAGTCATGGTGATGGTTGTGAGTTTGCCTCCAGGTCTCAGGAGGACCGAATTCTGGCTTTGTTTCCTCGAAGTAGTTCCCTTAGCTGGAATGATTTATGTGACTTGAGGTAGCCATGACTAGATCGTAATATTCGTATTTTTCCCAGCAGCTCTCACCTGTGTAGTTTAAGTATACTCTAACCTTCAGGAGTCTAAGTGGGTTGAATGCAGTAAATAATTTTGGCTAATCTGGTGTTGTACTAGGTGTGATGTTATCTGTGGATTGAAGCTACCCCTCTAATGCCTTACAAGGTCATTCCCACATGAAGCCTCTACAATAGACTGCCTTTGTCTTTTTATAGGTCCTCTTGCATCAAACAAGTCAATAGACAAAGAAACTTCCTGTTGATACTCCGTAACCATTTCTGGTTTCGCAGAATAGTATTTTGAAATGTTGGGTCCCACAATGAGAAAGCATACCAGAGAGGCCCAGGCTTCTCTGCTGGAGTCATCATCACACTGGAAAGAAAGTCTGGGTTCCAGCTCTGAGCCTCCAGAGGCATTCCTGAGAAGTGCCCCCATACTGTCCTTCATTACTGCTTCCTCAGGGACTCCCCTTGTGAGAGAAAGAGAAGGAGCCCAATGTGATTCTGGAGAAGTAGTGTTTATTTCCCATGCTTCATTATCCAGCTGCATTGTCCCTGAGATAATGCTCTTTGAGTACAAGGCAGGAAATTAGAGATGCCATCTGATGGTCTTCTGAGTTTCAAAGTTTGACTTGAGGCAGCAAATACCATCCCAGCCAGTTTTTCTAAGACCACTTCCAGACAAGCAAATGGACCATTCTCATGAGTTAAGAAAGCAAGGTTAAACACCCTATCACAAGTGTTCAGGGACAACATTCAGAATCAGTGAGACTTTTATCTGCAGTGATAAGTAATTTGCCTATTATTTTTGTGTTTATTTTTTTTAAATGTCTCCAACTCTATCTATCTTCTGCATCTATTTACCAAGTAGGTAGAAGACATACTTAGTACTAATTTATGACAGTATCGCCTTGATTGAATTGTTCTGTCTAAACCTGGGTTATTTTATACTTTGCTACCACCGAATTACCTACAAATCAATAGAGAGAATTAGGAATCAAACCTCAAATGTAAGTTAATAAATGTGGACAGTTTTGAAGCTTGTTACTTGTGCCAGTATTTGCCACAACATAGATTCTTTCATTCAACATCCTGTGCCCTCTCTGAATCAGGATTTAAGAATGACATAATCAATAAGATTATCAATGTCAAGAACCCAGTGCAGAGTAAAATTGTCCTTCATTCGTTCCTTCCCGCTCCTCACCTCTCAAATTAACCTATCAGTAAGCCTCACAACACGGACTTCCAAAAGTCCCCTCTGCACATCTCCACCGTCACCAACATAAGCCACTGTCATCTCTGGTCTACACTGCAAAACCTCTTAACTTGTACCTCAGCTTCTCATCTACTCTGCAACCCCAGGACAGATTTTTCCATTGACCATACAACTGATCTTTTAAATATGCAAATAAGATTATATAATTATTCTTCTCTTAATACCTCCACTGATTTCCCATTACACTCAGAATAAGGTCTCTCCATTTCCTTCCTCTCCCATCTGGCTCTTTCTCCTGCCTTCTCACTTTATCACTGGCGATACTTGGGTCACACTGTCTTTCCTTTGTCCCTCAGATGATACAAACCCCTTCCAACCTTTGGACTTTGGCATAGTTGTTCCCTGGAACATGAACCCTCTCTCCCCAGGTAGTCATATTTTAGCCTCTTCTGTTTGTTCTAGTCCAAGAAGTTTTCCATGAACACCCAATATAAAAAGGTCTTCCCTTTTACCCTGTGTAATCATCTTTTGTGGGTTTTTTTTAATTATTTTTTTAAGATTTTATTTATTTATTTGACACAGAGATCACAAGTAGGCAAAGAGGCAGGCGGGGGCCGGGGGGAAGCAGGCTCCTCACTGAGCAGGGTGCCTGATGCGGGGCTTGATCCCAGGACCCTGGGATCATGACCTGAGCCGAAGGCAGAGGCTTTAACCCACTGAGCCACCCAGGTGCCCCCATCCTTTGGTTTTTTAAAATTTGTTTGTTTATGTCTTGCTTGGCCAGTTAGATGGTTGGTAGAGAAGAGCTTCTCCTGATATCTGGTTGCTGGTCTAACCCACACAGTGAGCGTCAGTGTCAATGGAAGCTGGCTTGGCACTCACAGGTAGACTGTGTTACTTGCCTATTGGAGAGAAGCAATCTCAGAGAACACCAACACGAGACCAAGTCACTCTGAGACCATGATCTACTAAAGCAAAACTAGGTCACATGATTATTTTGTTCAAAAAGTGATATAAAACCCACAAAATATCAAACCATCTCTTGGTAAAATGAATAACTGTTACTTATCTATCAATCACAGCTTTACCCTCACTCTCATCTGCTCTTTTTACAGATAAGATTTATAGAGATGCCAAATCAGTCGTAGAATTTCCTCCATTTCCTGAGAGCCTACTATCTACAATAAAGTCCTGCTTTCTTAAACTCTTCCCCAAATCACCTAACAAAACCCAAACTCTTCAATGAGTCTTTTCTAATACCACCTTACCGAAATGCTCCATGGTTGCCCTTAGTGCGTGCTATCCCTTGCTCCAACAATTAATAAACCCAACTTGTTCAATTAACATTATGTTCATAGTGGTCTCTGGCTAGAGGGCAGTGACAGTGGTTTGTTGGTTGGCTCTTGGTTTTCTGACATTTTCTTTTTTTTTTTTTTTCTTTAATTTTTATTTTTTATAAACAAATTTTTATCCCCAGGGGTACATGTCTGTGAATC
>PISX010007026.1:0-92651 GCA_004024625.1 Mellivora capensis
ATCTTGGTGAATTCACTTAAGGTTCAAATTTCTTAGCAAGGTGTGGGAAGATTTTCATTATGCATCCAAAGTAACCTTTCATCTATCTGCTCTTAAGCATTTGTGAATATTCTCTCTCATTTTATGTTTTTGCACCTGCCGGACCTCATACTAGAATATTCTCATTCATTCTCTGTCTGGGAAACTCCTTTTTCCACTGTACCAAAACCAGCTGAAAAGTCAGTGCAAGTTCTCTAGGCAGTGAGCTGCTCTTCCTTTTGAGCTTCCAAGCACTCATTATATAACATTTGTCACACTAAATTACAATTATTTTTCTGTCAGTCTACCTTCTTGTAAACAGCAAATATTTCACATTTGCGTCAGGTATTGAAATAAAACTGAATGAAAGATAAGTAACAATGAATTTTTACTAGGAAAAAATGAAAGGATTACATAAGTTATTCTTAGTTCACATATTCCATATTAAAATGAGATATTTCTTACTCCTTTTTATATAGTTTTCTCTCATGAACTACTTAGGACTGCTTTTTTTTTTTTTTTTCCTTAAAGAAGGTACTGAGAAAATAAAACACTAATGGGGAGAAAATTCTTATTTTTAGTAAATATGAATCTATAACCTATGACATCAAATGATTCCATCTGTTCTTAGTTTTTTTCCAGCAAAATTTTGCATACAGCAATTGCATCTAATGATTTGGCTTACTAAATCAGAAGGAGAAAAACAAAAAGCAGGCATATTCTCTCTAGATAAACAAAAAGTGACCATCTGGAATTTACGGGTTTTTTTCCTTCCTTCCTTTCTTTTTGTAAAAAGGAAAATATACACATGCAAATTACAAAAAAAAAAGACAAAACAACACTTGGTAAGTTTAAAAAAATATCAGTAGAGTCTGCCAAGTGAAAATAAAAGCAGAAATTATTATTTTGGCTACTTTTAAAATTTCACCAATAGTTTTAATGAGTCCACCATTTTAAAGACATTTTCTCAGTTACCTTACAAGAAACAAACCAGGAGAAGAAAGCAATAAGTAACTATTGGTAGCATAAAGAGAATAAGCACTTTTAAATCTGTTACATATTACTGTTAAAAATCTACATGGAAGACTTCATATTGCTTGTGCAATTTCTTTGCATCCTAAATCTCAGCTTGATGTCAGTGAGCCATGAATGAAACCCTGGAGAATTCCTGCCATACAATGATTGTCTCAACATAGTTTTTGCTAGGTACTCCTGATGTGTTTCATAGACTAGCTGCTTTGAAGAACGTACATGGCTAAAATGCTGTTTCATAGATTGAAATAGGATAGAAAATAAAAGCCTACAATATATAAATTAGAGCTAAAATGTCACCTGTAATAGTTGGTTTCCTACCAATGTGCTTCAACACAAATGTATTTTGCTTCATAAATACCTCTATAAAATGTAGAGATAGGTAAAGAGTAAAGATGGTCTTCCTTTATTTTCCGATAAGGAGAAAGAGATGTTCCAATATATAGATCTGGATTTAATTTTCTCACCCAAGGCACCTCTGATTTGCACAAAGTATGAATTTCTTATTGTATTAAAGTTAGAAAAGAGAAACCTGCCACTTACTGATCAAGATCACAAAACTTGAGAATGTTAATTAAAATACTGATATTTCTGATTTTAATCTATGAGACAAATTACAGCAAAAACATACACTAGTAGCTTCTTATTAAAGCACACAGGTAATTAAATACATGCAAGCAAGAAATGGGCTGAAGATGCACAATTCCCCAAATACATACAAGTATGTGTAAAGGGTGGAAGAAATATAAATTCAGAACTCATCGGAAAGTAAAAGGGGGGAAAAAAAAAACCCCAAGCCCCAAAACAGCCCAAAAATGTTATGTAGTTATTTTGCTAATCCTGATTTTATAAATGAGGAAGTTTGTGAGCTTCTTGGGAATTGGAAGTGCTTTAAGCACTCCTACCCCTCTCCTCCACTACAATTAATAGAAGACTCAGTATATACCAACACTTGACACACTGTCTAGAACATATTATGCAAATAAAATAGATTGCTTAAAAAGCTGAAGGTAGAAAATACATACTTGCTGGTGAATTTAAAAAATGCACTATATGTTATAAGGTAGAGAAATACAAAAACCTTAATTAATGTTGTTTCCTTCTCAATTAAAAACAAAAACTTCAACATGGAATGACTGACATTTATTCATGAAATCCTGTGTCATAGATCATAATAACATATATAAAACTTAACCAATAGACCATGACAAAGAAAAGGGAATTCTAATCCTAGTTCTTCCTTCAACTTAAAACAAGTCAATTTAATTTTGTAGGTTTTAGTTTTCCTACCTATGAAATGAGGTTTGGACCTAGATGAGTTCTAAGATTCCTTAAAGGTTTAAATAGCTCTGATTATATAAAATACTAAAAATTTGTTCTAGATTACTTCAGTTGAATATGAATCTTGGTAACCAGGAAAGTAATCAAATTTTATAAACCATTCTATAGGCACACCTTAAATACTGACGATGACTCAATATATTCAACATTATCAATTTAACCTTCAAATATTTCTCAAGACACACAAACATTAGTGTTCCCCCAAGATACAGTTATTTACCCCAAGAGTAACTTTATTTCATTCTAAGAGTATTCAGAGTTTGGTTTTAATTAGACACTTTAAACTTAACCTCTTTCCTGCTCTATTCTGTCTTCTTTGCCCTTCTACCGCCAAACCGTAAATTGTACTCCATTATCTGATTTATAACATTTAGTCTGCTATGTTCCAAAAAGACATGTCTAACCATCTTAAATCTCCCTTTTCTTACTTACCGTACTATTTAAGGAAATCAGTAGTAAGATAGTATTTTAAAATTCTGCTTTTTATGTTTTAGGACACGTTTTTCTCCGTTAGGACCCTTTAAAGTAAAGCCGCACAAACTCCACAAAAAGATGTTAGTCAAAGATAACCAAAGCAGAGCAAAAGCTATACTTTGCAATTCAACAGTCAGTAAAAAAAAAAAAAAAAAAAAGAGAAAATTATAGGTTGTTAATGACTCAGGATAAAAGCAAATTTAAATAATAAATAATTGGCATAGGAACTAGAAAGTAACATAGTAAAGTTTAAAATTTCATGTCTTTTTAAAATCTTGATAATTATTGCTATGAAAAAAAAGTCAGTTTGATAGCTTGCAACTTCTGTCCTTTTCAATCCATCAGTATTTTAAAGGATACTTAGTACCAGAATAATGTGTGACTCTGCCACGAACTGAGCTTGGCTGCTTCCGTGAATGTAGCTCTATAAAACAAGACGAAGAAACAAAAATTACAATCTAGAGAAAAGCAGATCTTTTAGGAAGTTTTTTTTTCTTTCCTCCCTTCCTTTCTTTTTTTTTTTTTTGTATATTTAATTTTATACCATGAAGGGAAATAATAGAAAAATCTAAACTCCTATTTCTAATTCTTTTGAATAAAATAATTAACTAGAAATAACAGATGAATATGTTGGTTGAAATTACTGTAATTTGTGGAAAGTAACTTAATATCAAAAGTAAATTTAATGTAATTTGTTAAAAGGTTTACTACAAACACAAGCATATAATTTAATGATTACTCCACAGTTACTGTAAGATGTAAGATACAAATTAGAGCAACTAAGTTTATCTTTAAGGAAAAAAATTATTATCAAATATTAAATTGCTCTTTTCCCCATTATCAGAGTTTTAAAATAAGACAGCCTTATAAATTTATTCATTCCATTAGAGCATTTAAATTGGCCTTTAAAAAAATAAAACTGTTACCACACTGAGAAATGTACAGTTTTCCATACTTAGTAAGAACTATTAATAGTTGATGCCAATCAAGTACAGAAAATATGACAAATCTCCATCTAGGATATTTTACTGCTTAAAAAACTGACTCCCATTATTTCTGCTGTTAACCTCTTATGAAGATTAACTGCTATGTAGTTGTTATAAATACACATCATTTTCTAGGTTTTCTGATTATCAAAAAAAAAGTTTGGAGGAAAAAATAACATCTATAATATAAACCAATGTCCTCAATTTTAACACCACATTTGAAGCATAATTATCATTTGAGAGGACCCTTTTGGTTCTCTCAAAATCTTTTGTTTTTATTTTTGATAATAAATATGGATGAAAGCATACCTAAAGTATGTTCTTATAAAGAGTAACTACAAATTAGAAAATTACTCTTTCTTGGCCTTAATCTTGGACATGTCACCAAATTTCTCAGAAACTCAATATCCCTTCATCTATGAAATCAGGAACTGAATTAGATGATTTCTATGATCTTTGTGAAGTATATAAAGTCTTCTGTTTTGTCATAAATTGTATCTTGGTATTTTCATTAAAGGCTGTTTTTTCTACTCTGACCTAAATGGTCTTTGTTTCCATCTCTAATATCAGTAATTCATAGGGCAGCTGTCTTACCCAAAGATATGTTTAGGTATGTTCTTTAAGCCCAGCTTCAAGCAAACTGACTAAAAGAGACTTGGTATCCTAATAGTTTTCACTAATATACTCCACTTGAAAGTCTAAAACTTAAAGTGGTCCAAACCAAAGCTTTGATTCTATTCCAGAATTGGCAACATAATTTTTCCAGTTGTTTAAGCCAAAATCTTGGAATCATCTTAGTCTATTCTTCTCTCCTCCCTCCTCTCTTCCTCTATTTCTACTCATTTGGAAAATACACTGATTCTACTTTCAAAATCCACTCCAAATTAAACCAGTTGTAACTACTTCCAGGAAGCACTAGTAAAAGTGCCCATGGAGGGCTCCTGCGTGACTCAGAAGTGTCCAACTCTTGATTTTAGCTTGGGTCGTAATCTCAGGGTTGTGCAATTGAGCCTCATGTCAGGCTCCACGCTCAGCTTATTGTCTGGTCTAAGAAGTCACCATCTCTTGCCGAGATTATTGCAATATCCTCCTTTCTTCTTCCTGCCTCTGCCCTAAAGTCTATTTGCTCGCCAGATTAATCCTGCTAAAACTGAGACTCTATCACTATTGTACTCAGAATCCTTCAATTCTTAAGTGTATAAGAAAAATATTGTATGACATAATGTATTATCTGCTTGTAATCACAATTCCAAAGAATCTACATTCTCTCTAGTTAAAAAATACAGGTAGACTAAAAACAAAAATCTGAAGTTGATCCTTAAAGACTTACTTCACTATACCTGATCTACAATACTTGTGGGCTTACTTCTTGTCTACATGAGGCAGTACAGAGTAAAGGCTAGGAGACAGTCCTGAATCTGCTACTTGTTATGTTATCTTGAACAAATTACTTAACCTCACAGATTTCATAGGATTAGGAAGATATTCCTCAAAATATTGTCCTAAAAATTAGGTAAGATAATGTCATGGTAAGTATTAGCACAGCACCTAGCTTTCTTTGTGGTACATAGTCAAAAATAATTAAGGTCCTATCATCTTAAAGTCTCTTTTTGAAACTATTTGTATCACGCCACTCAAAATTATTTACATGGGTAAATTTAGTGTGTTGAACTGATATTTTAAAAAGATGATAGGAACCATGTTCTAAAATTTGACTTTATCCGCCTCTTTAGTCACTGAAATAAATCACTTTAAGACCAGATACCCTGAAAGACTTCAGGATTTAATAAAGTAGAATTCATTAACTTTTTACTGAAAAATTCTTATGTACCAGGTATTAATTTAGGCAATGGGGACCAAGCATAACAAAACAACTAACCCCCCCAAAAAAACTGTTTTCATGACTTAACACATTCAAACTGTGAGAACACTATTTGTCTACCAAAGTAAACAGAAAGATTATTGGCACACATTAAAAGCCATTAAGAGCTAACACAAGAATACAAACACAAATAATAAGGAAACATACAAACACAAACTTTGCAAAGGCCTGGGCATTGACCTTAGAAATAGTTATCTTTAATTTGTGGGGCCACCCAAAGCAATGACTTAATCAATTAAAATGAACTAAAGTGCTTGATTTTTAAGATGGTCTTAAAATATTGTATTTAATGCACACACTTTCAAAATCCTTTGACGGGGCGCCTGGGTGGCTCAGTGGGTTAAAGCCTCTGCCTTCAGCTCAGGTCATGATTCCAGGGTCCTGGGATCAAGCACCACATCGGGCTCTCTGCTCAGTGGGGAGCCTGCTTCCCCCTCTCTGTCTGCCTGCCTCTCTGCCTACTTGTGATCTCTGTCAAATAAATAAATAAAATCTTAAAAAAAATTAAAATCCTTTGACAAAAACATCAAATAATAGATTCCTTTGTAGCTTTAGCATGATTAATATCTTTTCCCTTTCTGATTTTTACCAATTCTGATAAGGGAAGTATTAGTAACTAATGATAAATTCATCCTAGCTATATATGGACAACACAGTTATACAATGGTGAATGGATAAGAAGGAAATCTGCATGGTCTTAGATACTCGATACATATCTATCTTTTCCATGGAGATAAAAATGTTTTAACAAACCATAAATATATTCTTCCCTTGACCAGTTCATCAAACACTTATTTATAGAGCATATAAGTCAAAATAAAATGAAAGACTGGCTCATAAAAATTATTGGAAAGCTCATTACCATGACATTACCTACGACCAATTTTATTAAGAAAAATTAGAGGATTTGAATTTTGCATAGCATTATATAAGTAAATAATATATATGAATAACACTTTTCTCTTAATTTCAAGTATGATACTTGAAAATAAAAAATAGTAATTTTTGTTTAATACAGTGGTTCTAATACTTATAGAAGAGTATCAGAAAAGGAAATAGATATTAAGCTAAATATAGTATATGTCAGTAGATAAAAGGAACCTCATTCCACTTAACTTAATCCTAAATTCTTGGGAAAATGTTATCTGTCATTCTCTGCCTTTTCAATATAAAATTGTGTTGGTACTGAGTTGTCATTAAGCGGTTCTTTCATACACTAAAATATTCTGAAAATAACTGGTTAGTGTGAACCAACAGTTTGTTGTCTGAGAAAGAAGCTATTGTAATGAAAAGTACACTGAACTCAGAGTCAGGAGTCTTGTTTTCTAGTGCTGATCATCTCCATTCAGTTTAAGAAACTAGCTGTTAATCTCAGTCAATTCAATCATTTGGGTCTGAGTTTCCTAATTTGAAAACAAAAGACACTGAAATTGATTATATCAAGAAAACAGGATAGTATAGTAATTTCAATCCAAATTTCAATCCAAATGCCTGAGTTGGAATTCCTATCCTGGATCTGCCACAAGTGTGACCTTGAGCAAAATTAAGCCTCTAAGGGTTCAACTGGAAACAACTATTACTAGCTGGAAAAAAAAAAATGTGAGAAGTAAATGAGCTAATACATGTGAAATACTTAGTATCAGGCCTAAAACCCACTAAGCAGTCAATAAGTGTTATTACAATTAGTTATCTAAAAGTCAAATGAATTTCAACATTTTACTTAGATATGTGACTCACAGATGAACATAATGGCCATTGATTTTATGTCCATTGGTAGTCAATTAACAGTGGATTATGTCTGGGTTAAATTCTCCCTGTCAGTGAATAATTACTTTTTAAACTTCCAAGCTGATATTAAAATTACTTGCCTTGGAGCAAAAGCAAGATCTAAACAACCAACTGGTTTGATGAACTGGTTTGATGAACAGACTGTTGCAGTTAAATGGGCTTTGGAGCAAAACCAAATAGTAACATTTAAGCACAATACAAAAAGTTCTTCACTAACCTATATAAGCCAGGTAATAACTCTTTTGAAGACAGTAATGCAAAGGATTAAAATTAGTTGTCTCTCCCTTATTCATTGATAAAATATATAGTATCTATTTGCTTTGTCATATGTGTCTTGCTGGGAAAAAAACAAAAGTGTACTTAAACCAATCCCAGGGAGATATAAGTGGTTTTGAATATTAAAAATGTAACTTATTTTAAGTGAGTCATTTATAACACCAAGAAAATGGCAAATACATGAAGTGAAGATTGGATACTGGGTGTTAACCCAATGGCAATCTGTCTCAGCTCAAGGTCAAACAAAAGTGCTGTTGGTCCTGTCTTTCATTTTAAAATACATGGTTGTGTAATGAACCAAGAACTTGTCAACTGCTAGAAGAAACACTGCTGGGATTATCTTTCAGCAACTACATGAATTTTTTCTGTCCAATTTTTCCATGTATTTTCACTTAAACAACATGTAAATTTCCTTTCTGTCCACTTTCTTCCCCCTTTTTGTACATATTGCAAAAAATTATATGAATCCTTTTAGCCTTTTTCATTCCTTTACTCCTAGTACAAGAACAATAGACACATAAAATTTAAGATAATCTTTTAAGTGATAGACTCTCAACTGTCTAGTATATGATTCTTACTCTCTGCAAAAGAAGTATTGCATTAGCAAGAAAAGGAATCACAATTTATTACCAACATAAAAAAAAGTACAATGAAAATACTATATTTTCTTTGACAGCACTTCCAAGAAGTCAAAAGAATTGCCTCACTACTTTTAAATTTTTGTCTTTGAAATTAATCTTGGCTATTTAAGAGTCAGCAGTAGAAGAACAATTGCTTTCCTGATTGAAGCCTATGTAGAATGAGGGATCCATTTTTTGTATATGATAGAATCGGTCATTTTTTTAAGGATGTAATTCTAAAGAAATAAGATGATTATTTCAAAATAAATATGCTAGTAGGAATGCAGTAATGACATTATAGTCCTGAGTCGTCTTTGTGTTCTAAAGTACACAGAATACTAAAATGGAATAATCTTTAGTATTTCCTTTTCAGTTTCTTTCTGGGAATTCTAATGTCCAGCAAAGGAGTCTTTTAAACTGTTAAGATACACTATCTTAGTTAGTGTTAAAATTAACAGAAATACTTAAAAGCATCTTATGATCTTCCCCTACAAGATACCTGCTTAACATGGAACAAATTAATTGGGTCTCTAGTAAAAACAAAGTGTGAGAGAAGGAAGAGGGTAGGAAAGCAGACAGGCTTCTGTTTAGCTAATGGCAAAAGGAAGTATCCTGGGTCACCATTGTTAGTGCACAAAACAAGTTGAAATCCCAAGGTACGTATCACATTGACATCTAATAAAAGATGTCTCTTTTTTTTTTTATAGTTACACATTTCTAGCCTTCTCCTAAAGGCCTGTCTTTTTATTCATTATCCTACATCACCTTTTCTAAGGTAGCACCAGTGTTTGCTAGGCTGCTACACTAAATGGCAGATGTGATATAGATCATAAAATAGCTAGGCTGAGTCCTTCTGGATTTGCCTGAAAGAAGAGCTATAAATAGGTAATACCTACATCTAGGTGGTAAAGAATGCCACAGTGTTTGATTTCTCTAGAGGGTGCACATAACTCGGGCTTGAAATTCCCAAGTACTTCATTAAATATTTGGCTTATGTTAAATAATTACAGTAGAATTTAAAACAGTTCTTCATGAAAATAGTAATAAATCTGTCTGCCTGTCAAAGTATTTCATTGGTCAGCTGTTAGCAGTAAGTTACCACTCTCTGTTATCTGAGATCTTAGGGCATCTTTAAGCCTTATTTCAGTTGAACTTACTGCATGACCAGTTGTGGAGTATGAAATTACTTACCTGCCCCAACCATATTCCAAAAAAGATTTCTTCAGTTTTTCTTATGATATTTGAAGATCAAAAAGGCTGACCAGTTAACCTAGGTCAGCGATTCTCAAAATGTGTGTGCATGACATTCACCTGGAATATTTAATATCATATGGAGATTATAATGCAATTGGTCTGTGGTAGTAACCAGGAATTTGTACCGTTCATGAGCTGAAAGCCATTTCTACACATCTACATTTTGTAAAAGGCTCTATAGGAAGAAGAGAATGTGTAATCCTTTAAAAACTGTCAGGCTACTTTATTGGGGGAAAAATAATCTTACTAGTAAGTTTGGTTTTAAGTAAAAAAAGAATTCCTACATATTCAGAGAAAATATCTTACTAGTAAGAAGTCTTTTGTTGTTGTTTTATGTGTTTTGACAATAAACGAACTGCTACATATCCAGAAAAAACACCTTATTAGTAGGAGGACTTATTGTTTTTATAAATAATAAAGAACCATTATTTCAAATGTCATTTAGCTCTATGGATGCAAGCCTATAAAAAGAGTGCTGGCTGAACTCAGACCCAAGCAACAGAAAAAACTACATGATATTTGTCAAGCAGGTGAGCAACAGAAACTATCACAAGTCTGAAAATCCAATTTCAGTCGTCCTGTCCAGTATTATGAGATATTTTCTAGAACACTAGAAGACATGGGGTAAAAGTTACCAGGAGGTGGAAAATGAGCATATTAGAAATGGCAGAACCAAATGGTGGGCTAGCAGCTCCTAACTGAGGACATAAGAGAAATTGACAGTTTTAGAGTAACTGTGATCCCATGCTAAAAAGGGTGTGCTTGGTCCCATTCAAACCCTGCTCCACCAAAAGTTGTGAGCCCTAATAGTAAAGTGGAGAAATCTCTCTCATTATGAGCTTTACCTGAATTTACCAATCTTACTGAATGGTAATTCCTGTACTGTAAGGGGGCAGGGCCGGTAACAACAAAACAGAATAAAATATTTTTTTTCCAATCAACCCATTACTAAAGAAATCCTAAACAGAATATGCTGTGAAACAGTTCATTGTAACTGCTAGTTCCTAGCAGGTCAACCAATGGGAATATAGAGTGTAGGGGGTGAAAAACTTCTAGGATAAGAAAAACAACCTTAAGCCTTAGACACTAGTGAGAGAAACTGGGGATAAACTATTTGGACAGGCGTCTTACTTTCTGAAGAGAACTGGTAATATGACCAATGAGATAAAGATCTCATATGTACTTTCAAAATGTTGAGAGAATAAAACTATAACATAAATGAGACTTTTTTCCCAAGTGTATGGCAAAAAATTAAGAGGGCCTATGACTTACCTTCTAAGTAATTTAGTAATATTTTGTTGACAACACATTTTCTAGTTATTACAGTTTTCATTTCATTGAGTAACAAAAGAAAACTTGAAATGCATAGTGTAATTATGCCAATAGAATTTTCTTTTGTAACTAAATAAAATGCTCAAAAGAAATTGTTGTATTTAGCATTTTAAAATCCAACTGAATAGCTTCTAATGTGAGATATACTGAATATGTAAATCTACAATGCAAAAGCTTTTTTAGTATATATGTAAAGTAAAATCATAATCAGGTATATATGTATATATGTAAAGTAAAATCAAAATGTACTTTTTTTTTCCTTTATATCCCCCCAAATAAGTAACCATCAAGGAAGTTTAATACTCCTAAGTCATTATTATAAAAGTAATCCAAAATGCAAGAACAACAAAAAAAGAGCAATTTAATGTAGCTTAAATTTTATATCATTCCATGTTAAAAATAAAATCACTCATTTTATATCACCAAATACTTTGCACCCGTGACAGGTCTAAGACATGTGTTAGGAACAGAGCTTCTCTGTGCCCTATTTCAGTTTTCCACTTTTGCCAACAAAATGAATGATTTCCCCCAGGAAAGCCATTTAATCTCTCTGTAATTCATTTTCCTGGTACAGACCATTTTTTGTTATCTATGAATCTATTAGGTGATTAAAAAAAAGATGTTATCAAGCAAAGTCTATAAAAGGCATTTAAACAAAAAACAAGAATCACTCTTGTGAAGCATAGATTCTTTTGTTTCTCTTCTTTTTTTCATGTGTCTATGAAAACAGATGTCTACATCTCCACTCTTAGTCCTCACATGAAAGATAATTCTTTGATAATTCCATACACATAAGCATATTCATGTAGATGACAAATGCCCTGGGTGGCCAGGCAATTATTCCTTAATAATGAATCTTTTAGCATATCTGTTAAATCATCCTCTGAACATTATTTGTACTTTGTATTTATTCATGTTGCTGCCTCACTGATGGCAATATGAGCAAAATATTGCTGAGTCAAGTCTTGTTACATCATGCTGGCCTATCTGCTATGACAGTTTTTCTAGTTTAGTTCTTCAGAAAGCTTTAGTTTATATCCTTGAAACTTATATTGTCTTAATAATGTGACACTTTCTTTGAAGTTTGCTGATTGCTTTAAAAGTCCAGTGTCATCCATTTTCTCCATACGTCTAGGACCACTGCATTTTGATGAGTGAAACTGGGAAATCACTGCCTCTAAATCTTGGACATCAGAGACTCTATCTTGACATTTGATATGAAATACAGTACAAAAGTATGATAAATGAAACCTGTCTAAGAAATGAAAATGAAACTGATATTCAGATATAAGACCCATATAACATGGTTGACAGTACCATGGCTTTCTGAGCCTTGAGAATGGGTTTAACTAATGATGGATGTTACTGGTTGAACCTGCTAATCTGCCAAATGAGACATTAAATTCTTGGTTTAATTTTCTATTTCTTCAAACCTATTATTTGAAAGCTATAAATTATCAACATTCATCTTTATATTTAATCAGTATGCTATCAATGTGAATTCAGTTATATAAAAAGTATTCTGCCTATAACAGGCTGATATACAACTTGAGGTTCCACTATAAAAACTTTATAGCACCAAACACAATAATCTTTAATAGAAGTACCATATTCTAATGGTTGGGAGCTCTGGTTATAGAGCTCCGTTGCTGGGTTTGAATTCTAGCTTGAGGGATTGGCATGTTATTTACTCAACCTTTGGGTTCAGTTTCTTCATCTATAAAACTAGGTTGTTATAAAATTTAAAGCTTTTAGAAAAGTACAACATGAAGTAAGCCTTAAGTGTTGGCTATTATTGTCATTCTATTTATTCCAATATTTACTGAATGTCTAACATGTCATAAGTATATTTTTAGGCACTGGAAATAAAATAGTTAACAAATAAATCTGGACTCAGAGGCTTACAGTCTAGTGTGAGAAGAAGAGTAACATGATCTATGCTGAGAATAGCCTATAGTGGAGCAAGGATAGAAGCAGAGACCAGAGAGAGGTTACCAGATCAATCCAGACATAAAATGCTGATAGCTTAAAGAAGGTTGATGGCAGGTATTTAAGAAGCGATCTGATCCTGGATATATTTTGAAGGAAGAACAGCATTTCTTATTTCCTTTGTTTTTATGCAAGATGAAACTGTAACTTTATAAATGATAGAGGGAATGTATAGCAAAAATGTAGTTAAAGTAAAAAATCATAATAATTATATACATTGTAGTATTTATAGTAACACAAGCATAGAACATTTACATTCAGGTACGGAAATAGAAATTGAAAACAATCTATAGGTTCAGTTGTATGAGTTTATTAAAACACAGAGGTCCCTCAAATGGTAAACATACTTTAATATTAAAAGAGAGATGTTATATTATTTGCCCATGAAGTTCTATTCTCTTTTTATGTTTTGTCTCTTGAATTAAGCATACTTTTCAATCATAGTTCTGCTGTATGAAAGACCCCTTCTCAGCCAGTCTGTATTTTCAAATCATACTATTAGTTGTGTACATTTATTTGAATATCCCACTTGACTGTCCTAACACTTTTAAATATTCTCAAATAAATGTCAATATTCTCCAAACAAATTAATTTCTTTGCCAGAAGTCCATGCTTCTATCAGTAATACAGGCATTCTTCTGATCTCAGTTTCAACTTTGACATCTGTGCCTACATTAATCACAAAGCCAGTGAACACTTCCTATTCTATACTTGCCATTTTTTTATTACTTTGACACAACTGATTCTGTGTAAATGCTTATCAT
Organism: Mellivora capensis; assembly: GCA_004024625.1. Classification (NCBI taxonomy): domain Eukaryota; kingdom Metazoa; phylum Chordata; class Mammalia; order Carnivora; family Mustelidae; genus Mellivora; species Mellivora capensis. The sequence goes on from PISX010007026.1 coordinate 13,757, forward strand.
TGCATGCTAGGATTATGGGTTTCCTAATCTTTAATCTCTCACCCTAGGTAAATCTTCCAAAATCACCACTTTCATCAGTTTACTGTTCACAAAGTTTAGAAAATTTAAAATTACTGAGAAGGCCTTGGCAATATAAGCCAGATACTTTTGTGTCAATCAGTCAGTTAATCAGTCAATTGATATAACAAATACCTACTCAGCACTTGGGAGTAAGAGATATTGTACTTTATAAAATGAGAAAAACAAGTAAATAGAAAATGGTGGTTTTGCTCAAAAGGAAATAGAGCATGTGTATACAAAGGCAGAAGTGAGAGCACTGTGCTTAACACTGTAGATTTAGTAGACCAAGATTTGAATCTATGCTTGAGTTGCCTTTGTAAATGGGGATTAATAATAATAGTATCTTTCTTAATGAGAAATGCTATAGGATTACACTTCGTATATCAGTAAAAGTAGTTATTAAGTTGCATGGCACTTGGTAAAGACTCTACAGTTTTGGTTATCAGTTTACCTATGTGTACAATAACTTCTAGAGAAATATAAAAGGCAAAATTACTGTATGCTAAAATGGAAGAAAAAAGACTCCAAAGTTGGTTAACTGCAAACAGGGTATTTCAATGTATTTTATGTTAAGAGAAGCTAGGGACATGAGGAGAGAATTTCAAATAGATAGAATGTGACAAGGAGACTGACACAGAATGGAAAGCAAAATTGTTTATGTGATCTTACGGGGTAGGAGTTTAGAGGTAGCCAGGTCGAGTACCATTTTACATACATACACACACACACACACACACACATATTATAACATATATTATATAATTTAAAAAATGTTTCCACAATGGCTGTACCAATTTATAGTCCTACTAACAGTGGATGGTGGGTTCCTTTTCTCCATATCCTTGCCGACACCTGTTATTTCTTGTCTTTTTGATAATAGCCATTCTGACAGGTGTGAGGTGGTATGTCATTGTAGTTTTGATATGAGTGATGCTGAGCATCTTTTCATGTGTCTGTTGGCTATCTCTGTCTTTTTTTGAAAAATGTTCAGGTCCTCTTCCTTTTTTCTATTTTTGTTGTTATTGAATTATAGGATTTATTAGTAAATTTTGGGTTTCAACTCCATATCAGACATATTATTTGCAAGTATCTTTGCCCATTTATGAACCTCAAATGCTTATAAACATAAACTATATATATTACACATACATATATATTTTACAACTGGACATGTGTGGAAAAGCAATTGGTAAGATCCCCACAAAACTGTAGACCATGCATAATTACTTGTAGAATAAATTTTACAAATTGTCAGGAGAATAATGAAAAGGAGGCCTATATGTTTTAAATATAGTTATGTATCATTTGACTCTTTTACAATGTTTACAAAAAGTATTTGAGTATTCTGTGGGGAATCAACATGTTCTTCTAAAAGAAAGGCAAAAATATTCTTGCCATCTAGTAGTTTATAAAATTCTAGAAAAATAAGAATTGCCTGCAAATGGTGTAGGACAAATCAAATTTCAAAATTGACTGAAAAATAGCCATCTAATTTAACAACATGGAAATACCTGATGAACTTAGAGTGTGATTTTCAGTGGGTACAAGAGCCAGACTGAAGTGCAGGAAAGAGTGAAAAGGAAATGAAATAACTTCATGGACACAGACAACTCTTTTGGTATCTCACATAGGAAATAAGGTCATCTAATGAGTATAAAGACTGGGATAGAGGTGTAGTGGTGAGAAACTTCAGGAATAAACAATGTGGAATACATTATAAAAAAAAACTTAATAACTTTCCACGCTATTTTACAAGTAGCAGCCAGATAAAGAGGAAGCTTAACAAGAATGAGGATTGGTAAGAAAGATATGGTTGAAAAAAAAAATAGGCTGGAGACTCTAAAGAAAAATTGATTTTAGTGTCCTCAGGAGACCAGTTAAGTCCCTTAAAAGAGGCTGACAAAATAGGAAAATATAGGAGAGATCCAACAAAACAGATAACGAATAAAGATCAGAATAAGCAAAAATAAGGGAGTGGAAGAAACTGAATTCAATGATTAATTTCAAGTTTGAGATCTTGGTTTTGGAATAGTCACAAGTTTTGATGAGATGTCAAGTGCTATTTCCCAAATGAGCAATTTAATTGGAATGGAAAGGTAGGTTATAGAATTTAAAGAAAAAATATAATAAATAGATATAATATAATAATATAATATAATATTATATATATAATATATTATATCATATATATTATATATAATATATATAATATAATATGTATATTATATTATATATTTATATATATAAATATATAATTTATTATCTTTTTATTATATTTTTTATTATATTATATTATTTTATTATTTTATTATTTTATTATATTATATATATTATATATATATAATATAATAAAATAATAATAAAAATATAATAAAAAGATAAGTCAGTGTGCTAAAAGAATTGATAGCATGGGTGTTCTCAACAAAGGGACTTAAACTTTTTTTTAATCATCTCTGAAGACAGAAGAATGAATTAGATAACCTTTAAAAGTCCTTTAAGACCTTCTAATATTACTTTACAAAGAAGTTACTACATGATTGTCTTCAATATTATAAAAAAAAATAGCTGACACTGGGTCTTACATAAGACTGATGAGTCACTGACCTTTACCTCTGAAACCAATAATTATTTGAATTTGTTGAATTATGTTAATTGAATTTAAATAAAAATAAAATAGGTGACACTTTAAAAAAGTATAAGTGACACAACAATAGTCAATTCTAAGGAATAAAAAAATGTAACATCATTTACAGAAACTGCAAATCAACTTACTGGGGTTTTTTCCCTTGAAAAATATAAAAAATAAAGGGCTGAGCGGTAATGATTTGTCTTAATTGGAATATCCTATGGTAGCTACTGCAATGTTTTTGCTTAGCAAATCATAACTATATATTCATAACTTTAGCCTCTTATTTATGATTTCCTTACAGTTCCTAAAAATAGAGTGAAAACCTGGCTGTATCAAACTGAGGGGAGGAGGAGGAGGATATAAATTTTAAAACAGATAAATAATAGAATAACTCTAATTCTCAAATAAAATTTTCCAAGTGGAAAACTTATTTCAATAAATAAAATATACTGGCAATTTGATCATCCCTATGGATATAAACAATCAAGGTACTACTGTTCACTAAAAGATACTTGCTTGAGCAAATTAAACAAAACTCAGATAAAAGTATTTACAGCTTTAATTTGCTTAGTAAAACAGGCTTGAACAGTACAATGATAAGCTTATCTAAAGATAATGCTAAGCTATCACAAATTCCAAAATTAAGAGTCCTTGATTAATGCTTAAAGCAACTTAAAAATCTATCTTTTGTACCCCCACTTTTTTTGGTCTAGAACCTAGTAATCTCTTTAGTAACCTAAGTTTTTGGTTTAGAAAAAGTAAAATAGATTGCCAGTGGCAGATATTCTTAAATTAGGCTTGTCCTCTCAATCTTCCAAATGTTTGAGAAAAAAGGCAAGATGTTCTATGCATAATGGATGAACTATGGAATACTACAAGAGAAGGGAGTGAAATGTAACCTTAGAGCGCAAGGAGGAGAAACTTAGATGAATTCTTCAGAAGAAATTTTTCATTATTTTTTATTACATAGGAGGACAGCTAGTAGGGAGGGGAGAAAATAAGAGGAGGAAGAAGAAAAAGGAGTAGTAGGTTTTGAGCATGATGTTTGTTACGTCTGCATTACCAGAAGCAAGCCTGCATTTTAGGGCAGAAGTTCTTAAATTTAATGTACAAAAATTTAACGTACATAAGACTCAGGAAACCCTTGGGCAGGCAGGTGGGTTGAAGCAGTAGATTAGTTAGTGACTACAGAGAAGCACAGAATGGCTTCTGGAATGCAGGTGACGTTTCAGTTCTTGACCTGGTGTTGGTTATATGGGTGTCTTCTTTTCATGACAATTAACTAAGCTGCATACTTAGGATTTGCACATTTTTTCAAATAGGTATTTCTCTAGAAATTCCACTCAGATAAATAAGTAAAAAATCTGGCGATCATGCTACAAAGGTATATTTCTGTGTCCCATTTTTTGGAATCTGCATTTTATCAAGTACCCTGGGGGGGTCTATGCAGCCAATCTCCAGAACGTAATTAGAAAAACAACAGTTGAGAGTTTCAGAAGTAACTTCTTTACCAGTTCAGCAATGCTTTTTCCCTCCATAGGTATTTCTAGGCCATTCAATGAATCTGCTGATTTTAAGCCCTGCTACTGCAGCTGTCCAGCAAGCAGACTGATCACTGACTATAGAATAAGGGCTCACCTTGGGTTAGAATGCATTTACACTCTTAATCTTTTATCATATCTAGGTTTATTTTTTTAATTTTTTAGAAGATGTTATTTATTTATTTGACAGAGACACAGGCGAGAGAGGGAACACAGGCGGTGGAGTGGGAGAGGGAGAAGCAGGCTCCCAGCCAAGCAGGGGGCCTGATGAGGGGCTCAATCCCAGGACCAGGATCACAACCTGAGCTGAAGGTAGACACTTAACTACTGAGTCACCCAGGTGCCCCTATTTTTCTAGGTTTAAAAAAGCACCAGGCCCTATACTAGATAACACAAAAATAAAGTGAATTTTTGCATTCAAGAAGTTTAAAATCCACTTTAAGTATATATTACCTAAAATAAAAAAAAAATTAAATAGCATAAGTGGTAGCAAAGCACTAAAAAAGAGGAAGAACAGAGAAACAAGGTTTCTTAGAGGATACCATAAAAGCTACATAAAACCTAAATTAAATTTCAACGTTAGAAAAAAGAATGAAATATTTCCAGAAAGGGAAGGTGGGGGAGCACTAAGGTAAGGAACGATACAGTCTATATAAAGGGCTACCCGGAAGGAAGTAGAGATCAGGCTAGGAATGTAGGTGGTCACTACGTTTGGAAGGGCCTTGAATACAAGGCAGAAATAACTATACCTTATTTTAATTTTACAGGCATAAAAAGTCACAGAAGACTTTGAACAAAAAAGAGAGTGACTTTAGGAAGCTGCATCTGGAAGCCATCAACTTAATGGATTGCAACGAGAGCAAGATGAAGGTGAGTCACTGTGCTGTCATAGTGATCAGGAATCTAGGCTACACAGTTGGACAGATCTGAGTTCCACTGTGACTCTACTTTGATCAAGCTGCTTAGCCTTTCTGAATCAGTTTCCTCATTTGTAAAAGGGAATAATAGTAACTACTTCATGTAGGAGCACCGTACGGCCTGAAGGAGGCGACACACAAAGCTCCTAACACATTAGAGGTAATTCATCATCTTTGTCCTCTTCACCCGCTTGTTCAATGGTTGCCTGCTTTTCCTGTGCTCTTAGATTCGATGTATTGAGATGGCTCAGGTGAGTTTTGCCGAAACTAAATTCTGATGGGGGAAATAAAGGGTAAGTGAAAAAGAAAAAAAGAGATAAAAAACACAAGAGGACAGATTAACTTCGTTGAGTTCAATATGCCAAAGGAGAACTGGAAAATATATGGAAGAGCCAAAATACATAAAATCCACCTTCTCTAACAATGCATGCTCTCATCATCTCATACTTGGATTCCGGCAAAAACTCCCAGACTGGCTCTCCTCCCTCTAGTAAAGTAACAGAACTATACATTGCTGTCATGTTAATATTACTGAAAGAAAACTCTTTCAAAAGTAACTAATCAATCAGTTAAGTAACCAGTCTGCCTACCTGACCTTCCAAATAGATTATGCTGGCTGCAATATACCTTTCCAAACCTAATACTGTCTAACATTTGGCTGCCCTCAGACTATCTTTCCTCTATAACACACACCACTTTCATTGCCACCTTCCCATCTCAATGTACGATCACCTATCATTTTGAGTGTTTCCTGTCCTCTTTTGAACCAACTTAAATATGACTTATCAAATCTAAATTAAGTACCACTTTCGCAATCAAGCTTTTCATAGCACTCAACTCCACATAGATATTTTTGAATCTGAAACTGAAGTATTTATAAATCAAAACCACCAAGTTTATACTTGCCTATATACGGATTTGAATTGTTTTCTGCTTCACTTTATTATTAGTCTCATGACTCCAAATGGTTTGTGAAGTTCTTGAAATAGGATCAAGATTATGCATATGAATCTCCAAAGTACATAGGATAATGCTTGGCAGAAAGTGTTCTTAAATAACTGCTGATTGATTATTCAAATCTGTATCTCAATGCTGTATCTAAAATATCAGTGTTTTTTCCTTCCCCACCAAAAATCTGTTATGGCATGCATTATCAGCTTGTCTCCCAAGCCAATCTGAAAATCATTTCAATTCTCTCTTTTAACTCTGCTCATTTTACTACCTATGAAGTTCTGTAATTATCTGTCTGTAGTCACTACCACACATTTATTCAACAATTTTTACATCACTTTTCTAAAATACAAATCTGCCTGTGCAGCTCAAAGGCTGATGGGCTTCTGAGGGCCAAATGCCTACACAAGACAGTGCGAACATCTTAGTGTAGCCTACAAGGCTTGCCTGATCGACTTTCTCAGCGTCGCCTGACCAGTACTCAGGTTACTCAGTATCCTCTAAATTCATTACCCTGAACCTTCCAATAACTTTTCCTTTTTTAAAAAAAAATATTTTATTTATTTGACAGAGAGAAATCACAACTAGGCAGAGAGGCAGGCAGAGAGAGAGGAGGAAGCAGGCTCCCTGCGGAGCAGAGAGCCCGACGCGGGGCTCGATCCCAGGACCCTGGGATCATGACCTGAGCCGAAGGCAGAGGCTTTAACCCACTGAGCCACCCAGGCGCCCCTCCAATAACTTTTCATGCCTCTATCCTTTTAGGCATTTTCTTTACTTTATGCTACTTTGCTCAGTGTAAGGGGGAGGGTTGAATATTGGCTCCCAAAATTTATGCGCACCCAGAAATTTGGTGTAACCTCATTTGAAAATAGCACCTTTGCACATGTAATTAGTTAGGATTGAAATCATACTGAATTAGGGTGGGTCCTAAATCCAATGATAGTATTACTGCAAGAGATAGAAATATAGAGAAGAAGATATATGAAGGTAGGGACAAAAATTGGACTGAAACATGTAAAGTCATGGAATGTCAAGGACTGCCAGGAATCACCAGAGGCTGGGAGAGAGGTATGGCATGGTTTCTCTCTCAGAGCTTCCAAAAGAAACCAACCCTGCCAATGCCCACCTGTGAGAGAACAAAGTCTTGTTATTTTAAACTACCCAGTCTGTGGTACACTTTGTTATGGCGGCTCTAGGAAACTAAGATATCCAAATATCTGCTTGTGAAAGTCCTACTTAAATGTAAAGGTCTGGGTTCTTCCACTTCTCTTTCCCCATCTCCTGAAGATGCATCCACACAGTAAATTGTTGCTACCTCTTCGTTCCCATGGAAATATATCCATCCTTATATCTAACTATCACTGAGTTGCATGGTGGTTATCATTTTCAAGACAGAAAACAAACTCATTTCACTTTGATTTACAGTATTTAGTGGTACCTAACATAATAGATGGTCAAGAATTACTTGCTGAAAAAAAGTATAGGTTTTAGAAAAAAACATAAACCATTCAACTTACAAATTTTTGTATTATATTCAACACCATTGTTACAGTGCTTGTCTCAGTTCAGGATAGGAAACAAAAGACCACTAACTTAAACCTGATTTTAGATTTTTTTAAGACGTAAATTTAAAGCTTTGAGATTAACTTGGTAAAAACATTTTCCAGTTGTATATGCATTTTCATTAACCTATTATCTAGTTCAGTTATTCTGTGTAGGCACTATGAAAGAAGTAGCTGAATCTCAAAGTGATTAATACCACCTTATATAAAAATTATGTTTGGAAGACTTTTCAAATATAGCTGACTTTTTTTTTTCAAAGATTTTATTTACCTATTTGGCACAGAGAGAGCACAAGCAAGGGAGCAGCAGACAGAGGGAGGGGAGAAGCAGACACCCCACTGACCAGGGAGCCCAATGAGGGGCTCGATCTCAGGACCTTGAGATCATGACCTGAGCCCCCCAGGTGCCCAATAGGTGACATTTAATATTATTTTCAGCTGTATAACAGTCTTCAACAGTTACATATATTACCAAATGTTCACCACAGTAAGTGCAGTTACCATCTGTTACCATACAAAGTTTTTATAGTATTTTTGACTCTCTTCCCTATGTGGTACCTTTCATGCCTGTGACTTATTTATTTTATAACTGGAGGTTTGTACCTCTTAATCCCCTCCACCTATCTGGCCTACCCCACGACTCTTCTCCCTTCTATAACCACCTGGTTCTCTATATTTATAAACTTTTATTTTTTTTATTTTTTCCCCAATGGTACATTAGAGATATCTTTTTCTTTTTTATTAACATATAATGTATTATTTGTTTCAGAGGTACAGGTCTGTGATGCATCCAAGTCTTACACAATTCACAGCACTCACCATAGCACATACCCTCCTCCCCAATGTCTATCACCTAGCCACCCCATCCTTCCCATCCCACTCCCCTCCAGCAACCCTCAGTTTGTTTCCTGAGATTAAGAGTCTCTTATGGTTTGTCTCCCTCTCTGGTTTCATCTTGTTTCATTTTTCCCTCCCTTCCCCTATGATCCTCTGCCTTGTTTCTCAAATTCCTCTTATCAGTGAGATCATATAATTGTCTTTCTCTGATTGACTTATTTCGCTTAACATAATACCCTCTAGTTCCATGCACATCATTGCAAATGGCAAGATTTTTTATTTTTGATGGCCGCATAATATTCTGTTGCATATGTATACCACTTCTCCTTTATCCACTCATCTGTTGATGGACATCTAGGCTCTTTCCATAGTTTGGCTCTTGTGGACATTGCTGCTATAAACATCGGGATGCACTATAATAACAGTAAATAGGTATAAAACTTGGAGAGACTTAACATTCCAAAAAGAAAACAAAATGAGTATTCAGAAAAAAAATGGAGTCTAAAACTCATGAAATAGACTTTTTATAGTTAGCAAATGATGATTTATAATTCCTATGACTGAATGATCAAAACTAGCATGCTTCTGGTTACTGTTCTTTTAGTATTGCTCTGGATGCCTCAGTCAATTTCAAGAGTTCCCTTACAACTTAACTTCCCAAATTTAAAAGCACAGAATAGTAGAATAAAGAGAAGAATAGAGCTGACAGCTTAATACATGCTTCTCTAGAAGTACTTTATATTCCTTAAACGTTGAAATTGTTGTAGAATGAAGGATGTTTGTGAACATATCTTTGCATAATCAGTAGTTCAGTATGGTTCATGCTTCATCCATACATATACACAGTCCTGTGATTTTACTTTCAATTTATGAAATATTTATAACTATATTAATATCTTTTATTATAGACTACATTTTCATAAGCAACATGAAACTGGCTATGCTATACATATAAAAAACTGATCATATTATTATCTTTTCTCCACTCCTGCAAATATAATTTCAGAATGGAAGCTTCTATTGATATCTCAAACCCTTTTTAAATATTCACACTTTGTTTGACTGCTAAGTACAAAGTCCTGATGAAAGTTACTTTCTTGATTAGCTTACTTAAGAATTGGTATTTTAATACCTAATTGAATTTCTTTGTTAGATTATATATTATGAAAAATCTTTCCTTCGTTATCTGGGGAAAACACCTCAAATTAGAATGCTATTCATGAGAAATAACATTTTCTTCTTTCCCTTTGCTTCCTTAACTATGTACTTAACTATGTACTGATAACATAAATACAAAGAATATTCCTAGATTCTAAAATGAAAATTAGCAGCACATATAAAAATATACATCAAAAGATAGCATAAATGTATGCTTTAATAGTCATTCATTATTTAGGAAGTATTCAGAGGACCATTATGCAATACTGGGCTACATCAGGAGTACTGAGACAATAGGTAATGCTATTGTTTCTAGATCACATTCTAGTTGAATTAGTTATAAAAGGTAACCGTTAAAGTTAGGGTCACTATTAAAATTGGGAGAGATTTGGTGTGCCTTTGTGGCTCAGTGGGTTAAGCCCCTGTTTTCGGCACAGGTCATGATCCCAAGGTCCTGGGATTGAACCCCACATCGGGCTCTCTCATCAGCAGGGAGCCTGCGTCCCCCTCTCTCTCTGCCTACCTCTTGGGCTACTTGTGATCTCTCTCTCTGTCAAATAAATAAACAAAATCTTTTTTAAAAAATTGGGAGAGATTCAACCATGTACAATATGAACATCTTTAAAGAGAGTATTTAATTGGCATCCAAATCCCAAATTTACAACATATAAGAAAACACATAGTAGAAAAATGGATGCCTTGAATTTGATCTCTGTTGAGTCACATCACAGGGATTCAAGTTTTATGAGCAAAAAAGGAAACATGGAGTTTCACCTGATTATAAATAAGACTCAGAGCATAAAGGGGGGAATGACAGCAGAAAGAGAAGCTATTTCTAAAATATCTAAGAGATGTGAGTGATTGAATAAGACCTACCTGCCACCGCCACAGTAGTGAAGCAGTACTACAAAGAGGAGGTAGACGAAGACCTTGCTTTTTCTAATCTATCACAGAGCAGTGCTCCAGGAGGTTAGAAAGCAGTCTTCTGAGAAAGCTTTATCAGAGCAAGCTATCAACATTTAGGTAAGAGTTATTGTAAAGGCTGTTTGGTAGCTCTATTGTATTACCAAAAAATTGGTTACATAAAGATTTTATTCTAAATTTAAGTTAATGTATATGGTATTGTAATCACATCTTATTAACAATTATTATATTTATCTTGGTTTCTAAACATGGTTTCATAAAAATGAATAGATCCTACATTAGATTTCTCAAAGAAGTCTTACTGCTTAAATAGTTATATTGAGAATATTTTAGAATTTTGTTTTCATTCAAAAAATATATTTAAAAAATATATATTTCAAAAATTGTTTTGTTCAAAATATACGTTTATATATTTTGTTCAAAATATTTATAGGACCGTAAAGTCCCACTCACCATAAAAAGCTAAGAAAATATTCTAGTGATACTACTTTTCATCACCAAAATTCTGTTTCTGTCCTCCTCCTTTGGAATAATTATTCTGGTGACTGTGGCTCTAAATCCTATCTTTAAAAAGGTCAGGGGAAAAAAAAAAGTCATGCTTCCAGGACATTTTAAATTATCTTTGAACAAATGGGTCCTAAAATTACAAGAATGTAAATAATATACTGATGAAATAAAGCCATGAAATAGGAGATGTCAACTTGCTATGTGACTTTAGGCAAATCATTTAACCTCTTTGATTCCTGATTTCTTCACCTAAAAATTTAAATGATTGAGAAGGATCCTTCCCACTACAAAATCTATGCTGATAAAGTTTAGTCACATAGGAACAGACATTGCTCATTTTTTTCTATTTCCAAGCATCATAAATCTGCAAAAGGAAAAGAGGGAGGGCAATGGGCATAGAGATGGGGAAGAAGGAAGGAAGGAAGAGGAAGGGGGAAGAAAAGGAGTTTCCTCTAACTGGCATGCATGTTTATCTTGGTGCTGCTCCTGGGCAATGTTTCTGAACTGGGGCACAACCCCTTTGGTGTGGGACAATTTGTATTTTGAGTATCCCACATACTGCAGAACATTTTGCTTCTCTGATCCTTGGTCTCTAAATGTCAGTCACTGTAAAAGCAAAGATATTTCCCTGCACTTCCAAAATGCATTTCTCTGTAGGGGCAGGAGGAGGAGTATGTGTCCTCTGGAGAAGCAGTGTTAGAAGCTACTTTATTAGTTGCCATAAACTGAATGAAAACTAAGCTTTGTGACTGTCTTTTTGAAAAAGTGATTCTTTAAAAATGCTAGTTCATCTCACCACTCTGGTTAATATCCTCCCATTAGGATACCATCCCACTTAGATTAAAATCCAAAGTCCTTACCATAGCTTACAGGACCATACAACATACCCATGCTAACCCACACTCCCACTGGGCTGGGAAGAGTGGGGGGAGGAGAGTATGCCCCTAGAATCCTGTTGTCATGCTAATCCCTTCTATCAGCACTCTCCTTCACTCATTGCTATAACCACACTGCTTCCTTGCTGTTCCCACAAAATGTTAAACGTATTTCCATTTCAAGTTCTTTGCATTTGCTGCGGTGCTCCTCCTTCCAGGTATTAGTACAAATCATTCTCTATTCTCTCATTTCCTTCAGGTCTATACTCACATGACCTCTTTTGGGACAGAACTATTCAAAACACTGTATAAAAAAGCATTCTCCCCCAAATCCCAATCACCTATCCACTCTGCTTTTATTTTTCTCAAAGTACCTAGTACCACCTGACACATTTGCTTTTTCATCGTCTGTTTCCCCTAGGATGAAAGCTTTCAGAGTTTAGGAGATTTATGTTTTGTTCCCCACTTACCTGCAGTGCCTAACCAAGATCACTTAGCAGCCAGACTAAGACAATATCTAGCACACAGTAGACACTCTTTAGACTTCTCCTGAATAAAGACATGAATACTAGGCTGCCCAAGACGGTCATTTTAGCATCACTAATAAATATACATATATGTTAAAAACAAGACTGAAACTTGAAATTCTTCAACTCATTTGCAACCCAAAGTATGCTAACTTTGAAGAAGAGATTCCCACTAAAAATGGTTCAGAAAAAGAAATGAATAGTGTAGGGTCATTGGAATGTATTATTTGCTTTACCTCTATTTCCATGATGTTATAATCTGTAATTAATTAGGCTCCAGTCACCTATCTCTTTAAAGTTTACAGCTATACTAGTATCCCCTGCTATTTCTTTTACAAAGTCCTTGAATTCAAAAAGAGATTAGAAAGACACCTCTTTCCCTAATAACAGCAAGCCACGCAACTAGAAAGAGATTCTGTCATCACACGGGGAATCAACAGCAAGCATCTCAGCAGTTCTTCCTGTTCTAGGATCTAAATTAAACAATAACAAGATAGCTTCAATGCTGCTTCCTTTGCACAGGTGTTTTCAGATTCAAAAAAGAACTAGTATAGTCAAATGTGTTCTCTCTCTCCCTGCCTAAGAGTTAATTACCTAAGGACAGAGGCTTATTTAAATAAATGAGAAATCCAATAGCTGTCTATTCTTTGGGACTTCTGCTGACAGTATTTTCTAATCTCCTTTTTGAAACCATTAACTCTTTGAGGGCAGATTACTTCATAAATATTGCTACATTTTCTCTCTTAACTTGCAGAAGTGTGGTTTTGACAGCCTCATTATAAATACTTTCTCCCACCATTCACTTTTAAGAAGCAAATGAGCTTCACAGAGAGATGAAGCAAAGAGCAGAATGGTCTTTACTAAATTAGTGAACAGGGACAGTATACTTCCAGGTATCATGCACACAAACAGGCAGTTCCACTACCTGGCATCTTCACCTGTGCCTAGCACTGCCAAAACCAAGGGAATCATGAGTTGAACTGTCTGATGTAGCGATTAGAAAAGCTAGGAGAATTTGTTAATTGCTGTCAACTTTTTTTAAGTAATATAAGTTTGGTACCCAGAAATAATAGTAATACTTCTCCCTGTTCAGAACACACCTGAAGAGCAGTTTTCAAATGTGAACAAACCAGAAAGTAAACAGAAGGCAGTAACCAGGATGGTGAGGAGTTACGCCGTCAAGGACCTGAAAATAAGTTGCCTAGAAAAGAGTCCAGATTTGAGATTCCAGGGAGTGGGGAAGAAAGTACTAGTACTATCTATACTAGGCATTACAAAGAAACAGTTTTCAACTCAATATGCAAAGCATCTTCCCAATGAGTAAAGCTAAAACTGGCTATCAAATGAGAAAGTGACTTCCCCACCATCTGAATTGTTTAAGAAGCTCAAACACTATTATTTGATATGGATGTTGTAAAGGGGTTGCTCAGCCAAATAGAGGATTCCAGCTTTGGTAACTTCTAAACTCCCTTCTATCCATTAAGATCTATTAAAAAAATCTTTGAAGAATAAATGACAAAGCAAAAAGTCTATAAAAATGAACTCTATCAGGCCCTGAAAACAGAATCCTTGTCGTTTTACTCCACACACCCTACTGGTTCCTTATATAAAGGTTCTTCCATTCTCATCACATTGTTATTACTTGGGTTATAGCCTCAGTAACCTGAAGTTCATCAACAACCCCTTAACTTATCTCTGAGAATGGAGACTGTGTCAACATGACTAAGTAGTTTGTCCAAAGAAATCTTTGCCTAGCAAAGGTAAGACTACACACACACACACACCCCCACCCACCACCACCACTACCACCACCACCACCACCAACAACTCACTGTTAGCCTCAGGAAATTCCTACAGATCAATTTGTCAGAGGCAATAGTCTGAACACCTGGCCAAACTGATTACTTTAGATTTTCACTTCACAGTGCTCAGCAATTTTGCCTAATCTAAATCAGTTCCTGCCTTTCAAACTCACCCTAAAACATCTGAGTCCAGATCCCAAGATCTTATAAATATCCTATTTTTTATAAGCCCTGGCAAAAACTTTCTTACTGAAGTAAAGTAAATCATGAAGTAAAGTAAATCATGCACACAAACAAAAAAATGTTTGTGTGCATGATACCTGGAAGTATACTGTCCCTGTTCACTAATTTAGTAAAGACCATTCTGCTCTTTGCTTCATCTCTCTGTGAAGCTCATTTGCTTCTTAAAAGTGAATGGTGGGAGAAAGTATTTATAATGAGGCTGTCAAAACCACACTTCTGCAAGTTAAGAGAGAAAATGTAGCAATATTTATGAAGTAATCTGCCCTCAAAGAGTTAATGGTTTCAAAAAGGAGATTAGAAAATACTGTCAGCAGAAGTCCCAGAGCTAAGACATTTAGCTCTGCTTTAAGAGCTAATAATGACCCTGGGGGGAGTAAACCTCTCCATGTACACCTACTTTGACACTGACCCACCAATCACCCCCTCAACCCCAAATACCTAATATACCCACTATAAAATTCTTTCCTAAAACATGACTTTTAATATATTGTTCTACAGTTTAGAATTTTTAACAGTAAAATATAGGCACTATAGGTACACACACCCACTCACACACACTCCCAAGACATTTCACAAATCATTTCAATCTCAAAAACATTGTGTACAACAGAAATATCCAGACATATACACATTCTAATGTAGGCAAATTAATCTATGGTGATGAAAATCAGAACAGTGGCTTCCTAGGAGGGGGAGGGTATAAACTGAGGATCTAAAAACAACCTGTGGGAGGACCTAAATGGTCTATATCTTGATTGTTATAAGACATCTGTATTTATCAAAGCTTGTCACATTGTACATTTAAGCTCTATTATACTGTTGTATACTTTATTTCTATAAAAACTTTAAAAGCCAAATTAAGACTACTGGTTCTGGACAAGGTAGAGAAAGTACATTTTCTCCCTGTTTCTCCAGGAAATACTGTCCTAAACCCTGGATGTTATACATAAAATAAACATACAAAGACTCAGAAAGATAGAAGAAAACATACAGTCTAGGGACCTCAGGAACCCAGGTTCAATACAACAGTGAATTCACTGGGTTTCTTCACACTTGATGTATGTGGGACTGGGTGATAGTGGAGAAGTTGGCAAGCCAGGAAACACCAATGGGCCCAGACAGCTCCTCCCTGCTGCCAGTTCCCCCCCCACCCAAAAAAGACTCCAATAAAAGCCTGTTGTTTCTAGCCAAATGATCGAGACAGGTGCAGCCTAGCAACAATGGAAAACTTTTATACAAACATTCTCTCAGGTCACTCCACCCCGTTCTTGCTTCAGTTCATTCCATGATTTCCTACTGCTCACATGATAAAGAGCAAATTACCACAAGGTTTTCAAGGTGCTTCATAATCTAGCACAAAGTTATCTTTATAGCCTTATTTCTCAACACTTACAGTGTTGAGAAATCCCATAAAATTACTTTCTATTCTCTGGACATGGCATGTGGCCTTTGCTCATTCTGTCCTGTTTTGAATATACTTTCTGCTTGTATTTTGATGAAATTCTACTTTTCCTACAATACTCAGCCTGAAGGAAAAGGTCTTTCATTACTCCTCACTCTGTGCTCCTGTATCATTTTGCTCTTATCACGCTCATCACACTGTATCTGAACCAAACTGTATACTTACCTACACAGTTGACTAAATTGTGAAATTCATGAATGGAAGAATGAAGCCCAGAACTTTGTTACAATATCCCAGCAACACAAGAGTGAAAGGCACACAACAGTTACTCATTGAATTGAACTGGAATGGTTTCAAATGTAAATATTTCCAGTGGTACAGCCTGGTGAACTTCCTTTTTTGAGTCACGGCCATTAGTTTCCTAGACTGAGATTATTTGGAGTTGACTGGACTGGGATGCTTATTATATCATCTCCTAGGCCTACCGCAATCACTGTCATCTTCTTTTATCTAAGGAAAGTGCAAAAGACAAGGTATTTAGTCTCTACAACTAATAAAGGACTCTATCCAAATGTACTCTATAAGTAGACTGCAGCATGAGATTACTCTTTATGTGGACCCAAATCCTGCTTATGAGATAGGAAGGTATTCTATATGGGTTTTTGTTGTTTATGTAATTCTTCAATGGCATTTGTTGCAAGGACAACCACTTGGTCAAAACAAAAAACACTTCTGAAAGTTCTATTTTACCCTTAAGTGGACTGTATAACACTGAATTAGGTTTTTCCAGTGCTTTTAGTTATAATAGAAAGTCTGTGCTATATGTAACTACAGAAAGTCTAAAAAGCCACAAAGCACTCCAATGGCTTGTCATTCTTAACCTAAACTCATGAGGGGGAAGAAAAAAGTCCTGCGCTATCAGAATCTAAAATTCATTCGAAAATCCAACTATAATTAATAATGAAATAAGTTTCATCCTGCATTTTCATGCAGAATTTTTTTTTTCTACCTCAACTGAGATAAAGACTTACAACACTAGACTTACAACCCCATTTCTCATCCTCAAATGCTGGCAACCACCGCTCTGCTGTATATCTTAAGTGTAGCTTTTTGAAGTTTCTATACATATATTATATCATAGTTTTAAATTATGTCCTATTATATTTGTCTTTGGCTTATTTCACTAAGTGTAAGGTTCAAGGTTCATTCTAGTTGTTGAAAATGGTAAGATTTCTTTGTTTTGGCTGAATAAAATACACACACACACAAACACACGTACACACATAATACTACATTTTATTTATCCCTTCCTCCAATGACAAACATGTAGGTTGTTTCGATATCTAGGCTACTGTGAAAAATGGTGCAATGAACACAAGGATGCAGATATCTCTTTAAGGTTTTCAAGATCTTGTTTTCACTTCTTGGATATACACCCAGGAGACTGCTGATCATATGGTAGTTCTATTTTTAATTATTTGAGAAACCTCCATATTGTTTTCCATAGTGGCTGTACCAATTTACATCTCTCAGGGCACAAGGACTCCTTTTCCTCTACATCCTCACTAACAATTTATCCACATATATAATTTTATTTTATTGAAGTATAGTTGACATACAATGTTATATTAGCTTCACATGTACAACACAGTGATCTGACAATTCTGTATAATACTCCATGGCTCACCAGGGTAACTAGAGCCACCATGTGTCACCATACAGTATTATTAAAATATTATTGACCATATTCCTGATGCTGTACTTCAAGATAAGTACAGGGGTTAAGAAATAGAAACTTCTACTTATAAATATGTCAGACTATTCCTTACATTTTTTGATAACAGCCCTCTAACACGTGTGAAGTAATAGCTCACTGAGGCTTTAATAGGCATTCCCCTGATGATTTGTGATATTGAGCATCCTTTTGTATACCGGTAGGCCATTTATAGGTTTTCTCTGGGTAAATATATTCAGGTCCTCTGCTCCTTCTTTAATCAAGTTCTTTGTAATTTTTGCTATTGAGTTGGATGAGTTCTTAATATATTTTGGATATTAACCCCTTATGACATACATGATTTGCAAATATTTTTCCCATTTTGTAGATTGTCTTTACATTTTGATGATGGTTTCCTTTGTGGTGCAGAAGCTCTTTAGTTTGATGTAGTACCACTTTATCCTTGCTTTTGTTATTTGTGCTTTTGGCATCATATCCAGAAAATTATTGTAAAGACAAATGTCAAAGAATTTTTCCCCAATTATTTCTTCTAGGAGTTTTATGGTTTCAAGTCTTATATTTAAGTCTTTAATCCATTTCAAGCTCATTTTTCTGAATGGTTTAACAGGTAGGGGTCCACTTTCATACTTCTGGATGTGGTTACCCAGTTTCCTCAACCTCATTTGACTGTCCTTTCCCCCACTGACTATTCATAGCTCCCTTGCTAAATATTAGTTGGCCATTCATGAGAGAGTTCATTTCTGGACTCTTGATTCTCTTCCATTGGTCTATGTTTCTATTTTTATGCCAGTACCATACTGTTTTGATTACTATTGCATTGTAGTATAGCTTGAAATCAAGAAGTGTTATGCATCCAGCTTTGTTCTTTCTCAGAATTGCTTGGGCTATTATTTATTTACTGTTTTGGCTCCATATAGATTTCAGGAATTTTTTTTCTCTATTTCTGTGAAAAATGTCATTGAAGTCTGATAGGGATTGCACTTAATCAATAGATGGCTTTTGGTGGTACTCTGGCTAGAACTTCCAGTGCTGTTGAAGTGGTGAGAGTGAGTATTCTTTCTGATCTTAGAAGCAAAGCTTTCAGCCTTTTGCTATCGAGTATGATGTTGGCTATGAACTTGTCATATATGGCCTTTATTGTTCAAAGTATGCTCCTTCCACACCCAATCTGTTACGTTTTTATCACGAAAAGACGTGATAACATGTTAAATGATTTTTTTTTCGCATCTGCGGGGATGATCATAAGGTTTTTATCTTTCATTCTCTTACTGTGGTGAATCATAGTTATTAATTTTGCATCTCAAGGATAAATCCCATTTGATTGTGGTATATGATTTTTTTGGTGTGCTGCTGAATTTGGTTAGCTATTATCGTGCCAAAAAAATTTTGTATCTGTATTCATCAGAAATACTGGTAATTTTCTTCTCTTGTAATGTCCACATACGGCTGTGGTATCCAAGTAATGCTGGCTTTGTAAAAGTAAGTTTGGGAGTGTTTCCTCATCATTTGGAAGAGCTTGAGAAGAACTGATGTTAATTACTTCTTGGTAGAATTCAACAGTGAAACCATATGGTCCATGGCTTTTCTGTATCAGGAAACTTTTAATGACTGATTTAATCTACTTACTCATTATTAGTCTCTTCACATTTTCTATGTCTTCATACTTCAATCCTAGTAAGTTCTGTGTTTTTAAGAATTTATCCATTTCTTCTAGGTCTATAGTTCATTGGCATAGTTTTGTTCATAGTAGTCTCATCATTCTTTGTATTTCTGTTACAAGTTTTAATGCCTTTTATTTCCAATTTTGTCTTCTCTGTGTTTTCTGACTTAAGCTACAAACTTGTCACTTTTATTTATTTAAAAGTCTGAAGCACTGATCACCAATTCATCATTGATACTCTTCTTCCATACTGTAAATGGTGCTATATAAAGCTTTTTGGTAATGTTACACTTAAATGGCAAATACTATGTAACAACTTCTGTTTGTATGTAAATTGCACCCTAAGAGAATTAAAACTACAACCTATACTTTCAGTGACTAGCTCCCAGGAAGATGTAAACTTGCTTTATGATATTAAAGAGATTTATGATTATATCTATATCTATCTATCTATCTATCTATATGGAAAAAGAGAGTGAGAGAGAGAGTGTGTGTGTGTGTGTGTGTGTTAGGTATGAAATAATTTTAGGTCAAGAATTTTTTAGTTGAGTAAAATAAATTCATGCATACATATACATATGTGGATGTGTTCATCCTTATCTTCCAGTGTGTTTTCTAAATGTTTGCTGATATAACCTGTACATACTTGTGTGTGGGGGTGATGGGAGTTGTGTGCTTATTTCCAGTTGGCCGGGTTGCAGACTCCTTAAAGATGAAGTATATCAAGTTTTGTTATTGTAATGTTTCTTTTTAAGATCAATTTGTTGCATTCTATAGTATCATTTTCATAAATAGTGATCTTTATTAAAATAGGGCATTTTTTTCTAATAAGTAACTTCTATAAAACAAGTTTTTAGTTTCACTGACATTGTTTTTCTGATTTATATTTATACTTAAGTCCCTACTATTACTGTATTGTTGCCTACTTCTTTCTTTAGATCTATTTACTAATAATAACCCCTTTATCATTATATAATGAAGTTCTTATCTTTTGTTTTATCTCGAAGTTGCCATCTCATTTTTGGGTATTATGGAGGGCACATATTACATGGAGCACTGGGTATGATGCATAAACAATGAATTTGGGGGCACTGATAAAATATAAAATTAAATTTAAAAAAAAATCTCTTGTCAGACATAAGTAGAGCTACTCCTGCACTCTTTCTGTTTATACTAGCATGGAATATCTTTTTCCTTCTCTTCATTTTGAGCCTATGTATGTCCTTAAAGCTGAAGTAAATTTCTTGTAGGCAGAACACAGTGAGTACATTTATTTTATCCATCTAGCTACCCTATGCCTTTTGATAGGAAGATTCAATTTTTAATTGAAATATAGTTGACAATATTATTAGTTTCAGATATACAACATACTGACTTAAAAACTCTGTATGTTACATCATCCCCACAAGTGTAGCTACCGTCTGTCATAATACAACACTATTAAAACCCATTCACTATATTCCTTGTATTGTACCTTTCAGCCTGTAACTTATGCATTCCATTACTGGAAGCCTGTATCTTCACTCCTCTCCACACATTTTGGCAATTCCTCCACCCCACCTTTACTCTGGTAACCTGTCAGTTTATTCTCTGTATTTATGGATCTGTTTCTGCTTTCTCTTTGTTTGGTTTGTTTTTCAGATTCCACATATAAGGGAATTCATACAGTATTTGTCTTTCTCTGCATGACTTATTTAACTTAGCATAATACCCTCTAGGTCCATCCATGTTGTCACAAATGGCAAGATCTCATTCTTTATGGCTAAGTGACATTCCACTGTGTGTATATATACACCAAATCATCTTTATCCGTTCAATCTAAGTGGGCACTTAGATTGTTTCCATATCTTGGTTATTGTAAATAATGCTGCAGTGGAACATAGTGGTGCATATCTTTTCAAATTAGTGTTATCATTTTCTTTGGGAAAATGCCCAGTAGCATATACAGTATTTCTATTTTTAATTTTTTGGGAAATCTCCATACTATTTTCTACAGTGGCTACACCAATTTACATTCCCATCAACAGTGCATGCGAGTCCTTTTTCTCCATATCCCCACCAACAGTAGTTATTTCTTGTTGTTTTGACATTAGTCATCCTGACAAGTATAAGGTGTTATCTCATTGTGGTTTTGATTTGCATTTTCCTGATGACTAGTGATGTTGACCATCTTTTCATGTACCTACTAGCCATCTTCTAATGTATCTAATAGTGTATCTTCATGTAGTATATACATGAAGTGTATCTTTCATGTATCGAATAGTGTATCTTCTTTGGAGAAATGTCTCTTCAAGTCCTCTGACCATTTTTAAATCAGACTGTTTCTTTGCTATTGTTTAAGTGCTTTATGTATTTCGGGTATTAACCCCTTATTGGATATATCACTTGCAAGTAACTTCTCTCATTCAATAGGATGCCTTGTCTTTCTGTTGAAAGTTTCCTTTGTTCTGCGAAAGCTTTTTAGTTTGATGCAATCTCAGTAGTTGATTTTTGCTTTTGTTTTCCTTGCCTGAGCAGACATTTTGCTAAGGCCAATGCCAAAGAGATGACTACCTATGTTTTCTTGTTTTTATGGTTTCAGGTTTCACATTTAGGCATTTAATTCCTTTTGTGTTTATTTTCACGTATGGTTAAGAAAGTGGTCCAGTTTCATTCTTTTGCATAATAACTGTCCAGGATTCCCAGTACCATTTACTGATGACATGGTCCTTTCTCCACAGAATATTTTTGCCTCCTCTGCCATAGAGTAATTGACCAGGTAACTGTGGATTTATCTCTGGGCTCTCTATTCTGTACCTTTGATCTAGGCGTCCATTTTTGGGCCAGTACCATATTGTTTTAATTATTATAGTTTCATAATGTATCTTAAAATCTGATAGGATAATACCTCCACCTTTGTTCTTTCTCAGGATTGCTTTGGCTATTCTAGGATTTTTGTGGTTCCAGACAAATGTTAGGATTATGCTAGTTTTGTGAAAAGTACTGTTGCTTTGATAGGGATTGCATAAAATGTATAGGTTGCTTGGGGTAGTAGAGACATTTTAGCAATATTAATTCTTCCAATCCATAAGCATGGATTATCTTTCCAATTATTTGTTACCTTCAGTTTCTGTCATCAGTGTTTTATAGTATTCTGAATATCTTTAAGCACCTTGGTTAAGTTTATTCCTAGGTATTTTATTCTTTTGGTGTAACTGTAAATGGAAATTTTCTTGATTTTTTTTTTTTCTGAAAACCATAAGACATTATTGAAGTAAGTTTTTTATTTTTTCTGTGTCCCAAGATTCATTGTTTATGCACCACACCCAGTGCTCCATACAATACGTGCTCTCCTTAATACCCACCACCAGGCTAACCTATACCCCCCCTCCCTTCCAAATCCCTCAGTTTGTTTCTCAGAATCCATAGTCTCTCATTCTTTGTCTCCCCCTCTGATTTACCCCAATTCACTTTTCCTTTCCTTCTCCTACGGTTTCTCTTTCTGCTACCTTGTTATCAGTGTATTGAAAGAACAGATTTCTGTATACTGCAACTGTAATGAATCCAGTTATTCTAAGAGGTATATAATGTAGCCGCTAGGGTTTTCTATTACAGCATCATATTATCTGCAAAAAGTGATGATTTTACTTCTTTGCCTATTTGGATGCCTTTTCTTTCTTTTATCTGATCACTGTGGCTAGAACTTCCAGTACTGTGTTAAATAATAGGGGTAACAGTGGAATCCTTATGTTGTTCCTGCCCTAAAGGAAAAGATCTCAGTATTTCATCACTGATTATGATTTAAGCTATGGGTTTTTCATATGTGACCTTTATTATGTTAAGGGATTATCCCTCTGAAAGTGCTTCATTCAGTTTTTGTCATGAGTAGATGCTGAATTTTGTCAAATACTTTTTCTTTGTCTATTGAGATAATCATGGTTTTTATGCTTTGCTTTGTGAATGTGGTATATGACACTGATGGATTTGCAAATATTGAACCATCCTTGCAATCCCAGAATAAATCCCATGTGATCATACTGAATGATAATGGTAATGTTTGGTTGAGAAGTTTTGCATCTGTGTTTATCAGGGATATTGGTGTGTAGATTTTGTTTTTTTAGTGTCTTTGTCTGGTTTTGTTTTCAAGGTAATGCTGGCTTTATAGAATGCAATTTGGAAGCTTTCCTATCTCTATTTATATGAATAGCTTGGGAGTAGATATTAACTCTTCTTTAAATGTTTGGTAGAATTCACCTGTGTGGCTGACTGCTTTACTGGTGTGAACTTTTTTTTGTCAGGAAAATTCTCCTGTAGTTATACATAATAACCTTGCCAGGTAGGGTATGCTTGGTTGCAGATTTTTTTCCTTTTTGTACTTTGCAGACCAAAGGCCAAAGCCTGATATATTCAAAGTCTTTGCTGAAAAATCAGCTATTATAGCTTACAGGATATCCCTTATAGGTAACCACTTGCTCTTTTGCTGCACTCTATTTCTACCTATTACGCAGGTTCAGCTATGTCTCATCTTGTGGCCTTATGTAAAAGGGATCCTGTGGTGCCCTGTAATGCAATTCCCCCATCACCAGAACTAGGTGATCGATGTATGTTCCCTATGTGAGCTGGATATGCCCTCCTGTTATGGCTGAGCCATTATTGCTGTGGGCATACTGTTGGGCATGGATTGCTCCCTGTGCTGTTAGCTGAAAGGACGAACTGTCTGCAATGAACCACTGTCGAGGTTTGCTCCCCATACAATTAGCAGAGAGGCCTGGCTGCAGCCCCTTCAGGCTTGCTGATGGGTAGGTTAGCACTCAACCCTGCTGCCTGCAATGAGCTGCTGTGGGCATCCTGATCAGCAGCTTCTTCTGCACACTGTTAGCATAAAGCCTTGGCAGCAGCCATCACCAGCTTGCTTGTGGATATTTGAGTCTTTTTAATCTTACTGTTCTAGCTCATTGGTGAATTTCTCACTTTGTTCTTATATTATTTTCCTAGTATTGTTCATTTGTTCTCTTATAGCTCTCTAATCATCTTTAGAGCAATTATTTTCAATTCTTTATTGGGCAATTCCTGAATCTCCATTTCTTTAATAACTGTCCCCAAAGGTTTATTCTCCTTTGGTGGAGTCTTGTTTCTCTGATTCTTTATAATCCCTATAGACTTGCTTTGGTATCTAAACATTGTAAGAAGCAATTACATCTCCCAGACCTTACAGATTGACTTTGATAAGAAAAACCTTTCTGTGGGTGGGGCACAATGGAGTGTGTTGTCACCCTGTGTCTAGTGGTCCAGGGAACCAAGTGAGGGGCATGTGTTGGTAGCCGGTTGGGTTGGGGGGTGTGCTGTTTCTTTATTCTTCAGTCCAGTCTACCATGGTTGTGATAAGCAGGGCTTCTAGGCTTTCATCTTTCATGGCAGAGCCCTGAACTGGCTTCCAACATGACTCCCAGGCTCCAGTGGGGCAGGGTTGAACTCAGCACCTGGGGTCAGTGAATAGAAATACATGTGTATTTGTGTGTGAGAGAGAGGATCTGGCTGGCTCAGTTGGAAGTACCTGCCACTCTTGATTTCAGGGCTGGGAGTCAGAGCCCTATGTTGGGTATAGAGAATTTAAATTAATAAAACTTAAAAAAGAAATACCTGTGAGGTAAAAAAAATGGCAAAATTTGCAGGGGGTCCTTGGTGGCTATTCTGGCCATTGGCTTCACCTACTGAGTTTATGCTCAGAGCAGATCTCTGTGAGAATGGCTCCTGCTGAGTGTCAGCTAATAGCACTCTCTTCCTGTCCACCTTGATCCTAGCTGGTACTACATGTCTCAGCTTTGTTGGTCTGGCTGGGTAAAATTGAAAGGGACCATGGCACAGTACACCAAAAGTCAGAATAAGCGTTTTGTTCATCCCCTCTTCCCTCTTAGGCTCTGGGAATCCTTTCTACCTGGGAAAGTTTTCTTTGTGCTGAATAATGCCAGCATGGGATGAGGGCATGCAAAATTCTGTTGTGCTTCTGGTCTCAGGTTTTTTTGTTCACTGTGTTGCTAACAATGGACTCTATAACTTCTTGCAGTGTTGTTTTTATTTGTGGATAATTGTCTAACCATTGATTTTTGTGGGTAGACAAGGAAGCTAAGGTTCTTATACACTATTTTTTTGCAATTAGCACTTTCAGAAACCACATTGTCTCAGATCATACCATCCTTTTTAATGCTAGATTTTACCATTGATTTTGACTGTTGATAGCAGGACACTTAAAAAAAATTCCAGGGTGTCTAGGATTTTACTAGCATTAATGAAATAGTAAACAGAGAATAAGAGCAGTATAAAGGTTTGAAAGTTTCTAAAACCCCAGTGAATGGAAGGAGTAGAAGGGGAAAAGTGAGAAATTGAAAACACTCTAAAATGAAAAAACCTTTAGTAATGGCTTAATCAGTAAGGAAGTATAAATAACAACTCAGTGAGGACTTATTACACTTAGAGATTGCTAGTTATAGTTAGTGTATTTTAATAAAGCTATTAGTTGTTTAATATATACGGAAGACAATCCATGCTTTCAAAACTTAAAAACAGTATCAGAATACCATGAGAAAAAAATATCATGAGGACATATCACAATGAAAGGTGTAAAAACACACTTCATTTTCATGTGAAGTGTGAGAATGGTACAATATCAAAATATACTGTCAGAAACTATAATTACCTAATGGCAAATATTATTTTGAGATGTAATAGTTCCAAAGAATTTAGATGCCATAGAGATCATGATAATGCAAACATTTCTTCTTCAAAAATGAAGGCTTGAATTCATATATTCATATGAATATATGAGGCTTGAGATTGTATGAATTGAACAGTTGCAGGACTTCTGAAGAACAGCAGAAAGTGGTAGTGTACTCGCTATATACGCAATCTTACATTATTTAAATTTTTCGAAAAGCATATACCATTTGAGTATATGAGAATAAATCATAGGTATCAGTTTGCATATTCAATTAAACTGAACCTAGAGATATATACTTCAAAGAAAGAACACCATGGTATGACGCAATCTCCTATAACTAGAAAATCATTACCAAAGATTCCTAGTTTACATTTTGAGCCTGAAACTGAAACTTAAACATTTAATAAGTAAATAAATTGCAAATCAAATTTCAGATACAATAAAGAGTGAGTGATGACTTAGTTCATAATGTTCCCTTCTGTTGTGGGGTGGGGGGAAACCTGTTTGCATTTTGTTAGTGAAAGGAACTAATGTTACCTAACTTTCAGGGCTTTTGACAGATTCTTGTGAGATGTGATGTAGGACAAAGTAATTTCATTTCTTGGCAGAAATAAAATGTCGCTATTTATGTAATTGCTTCTTTGGGAGAAAATTAAAGCATTTTTGCATTATTAACACAGCAGCTCCTCTGTTAGTATATCTATTATAAAATTCAGGAATGAAGCTTAAAACTTTTAAAAAGTTACACTCATTGATAAGATTATACATTAGAGCAGAGGCAAGGAATATTTTAAAATTGTTTTAAACATTTTATGGTATATATTAACTCTGTATTTCAAAACACAATTTGGGGTAAGTCCAAATTAAATACACACACTTGGAACCAGTCCAGAATCTTTTAAATAGATTAAACTTTCGTGAACGTAAGCAATAAACAGTTACAATCTGTACTGGAAAAGTATTAAGTAGAATAAATACATATAGTTATAGAGTAAGAAATAATTTCATAAATCATTTCTATACTATATTAGTCAATGGTCTCCCAGTTAGTAATAATAAAAAAGCACTCTTTAAGGTTAACCTAAAACAAAGAATGAAAAATAAAAACATAAAAACTTTGACATTTTATAAAAATGTCAAAATGCTTTATAAAAAGCTAGGGAAACACAGGCAGCATCAGTAGCCTATATATAGAAGAAAAAACCTACATATGTCCATTAGGTTTGGTCATTTTTTGTGCATATTTTTTGGCTTGCTCACTTATTCATAAGTGTATACAGTCTTAAAGAGCATTATAAAGACAAGTAATATTTTGATTCTGTGCTCAAGATACTCCAAAAAATTAATTAGGGGACATGATTATGCAAAAAACCATAAAACTGAAACGTAAGACAAGTAACTATCATGGCCATTCTGAATAGGAAAATTTTATATGCATCCAAGAACATAAAGAAGAAACTTTACCAAAAAAGTGACAGTTCAAGTAGGAGAGAGAGGGCTTAGAAGTATGAAGAACATCATTCTAAAATTATAAGTTACAATAAAATATTTTATGTTTTATTATAAACCAGAGTTAACAAAAAATAGATCTGATTCATTTTTTTATCTACATGCTATTCTCCCATGCTTTAGGCTATTTGTTTGTTTTTAGCAAAAATGACACCACAAGTTTAATAACATTTAGGGGGAGGGAGGAAGTAGGTGAGAGAGAGCTATTGTTATTTTAAAATATTCAGCATGATTCATCCAAAGTAATGGGAAATTTTTCCAGTGCATATCTATTGTTCCTTCCCTTTAGAGTTATTATTCTGAAGTTTTAGAATTTATAAACTAAAGCATATCTGGTCTAACAACATGACCAAATCCTACTGTGACCTTTATTTAATATGAAAGTGACACAGTATATTTGGTTCTGTTTTGATAAATATTTGTGACATGTGACTGATGGTGCTTAAGACTTTACCAAAACAAACAAAAAACCCCACAAAGCTTCCTTAATATAAGAAACAGTAAAACATATTTCACTGAACCTAATACTTAAATTTTACAAGTCTTCACATAGCTCCTAATCTTTTTATCTAAAGTGATATACTAAAGTAACTTTTGAACATAAATTTCATCCAGGTTTATGAAAAGTTAGTTGCATTTATATCAGTGATTAGGATTTCAGAGAATCAAAATATAATGTTTATTGTTTTACTATTTTTTTTAACATATAATGTATTATTTGCCCCAGGGAAAATATGTTTAAAAAACATACATTAAACAAGAATTACTGTGTTATTGACATTTACATGGTCTTATTAGAAGTTGGAAAGACAGAACTTTAGTATTTTTCAAACTAGAAGGTGTATGGCTATTATGAGTTATGTTTAATATAACTGACTTAATTTTATTGGTAGGATGAGAATAATGTCCTTGGATTTAAAGGCCACACTACTCTTGCCAATACACTAATTATCCCAAAGTGGAAAAGATTTAAACAATATGAACCAGTTAGAAAGTAATATATTCTTTTCTCCGTGGAAAGAATGATTTTGTCTCTTTTCTCCTCTGACACTGCATTTATTCTGGAGTCTCAGAATATTTAACTGTAGTAGATTAAGTTTTTGACAAAAGAAAACATTCTCATTTTGTAGTTCTATAATGCTCTGTGTATATGCTTTCAAGGTGTTAATTACAAAATACAAATAAAACTTAGGGAAAACCATTTTTTTTTCTTACGATTATTATTTTTAAGATTTTATTTGTCAGAGAGAGTGTGTGGCAGGCACAGGGAGAAAAGGCTGATGCAGGACTCGATTCCAGGACTCCAGGATCATGACCTGGGCCAAAGGCAGACTCTTAACTGACTGAGCCACCCAGGTGTCCCAAAATCACTTTTTTTAAATAAACATTTTTGAGAGGCTAAAACTATACTTGGAGTTCCTTTTAGCACAGACATATTGATTCATCTATTCAACTGTGTATTTAATATCTATCATGTGAAATGCTTTGATCAGAGGTCAGGATACAAATCACAAAGTCCTTAATTGCCAGATCACAAGTAGCAACAGCTGAAAGTAAGAGTAGGCATAGTTTAGGTTGGTTCCAGAAGTTCGTAATCAAGATCAGGCAGAGTTTAAGGCTGCATATTGTGATGATGAAGGCACAAAGCAGCAGCAGCAGGTGCTAAAAGGGAAGGAGTTTTACCAGAGTCCAACTAAGACACAAAAAGATATCAAAAGGAATAAGATGATATAAGGCAAAACCGAAAACACGATTCAGGGTTATAGCAACAAAGTGACCAGGGTACTGAGGCAAAATGAGAAAACAATTTCAGTTTCTAATACCATGCAATGAATGCATGTAGAGGTGAAGCTTTACTAACTGAGCTTTTAGGCAAACCCGAATGATGTCATCTCTCTCCACTAGTCTATGAGCTCCATGATATACTAGCACTACCAAGGCAAATCTGGAACAAAACATTTAATGGGCTCTCAGAAAATGTCTACTGCATGGAAAAATAAGAACATGAATAAATGAAAGAGCAGAATCCCAATTCCAAATCTATTGTAAAGTTTCTGCATTTCTTCAGTGTATATTGATTATGATTATCTGAATTTTTTATTTAAATGACATGGTCTGTGGTGGAGGTATGAAGATTATAATAAAACTACTGAACACCCTGCAAATATTTCCATTCAATATAATTGTGCTTAGTTGAAATAAGTCCATACAGTTTCCAACTTATGGCTAAAATATGCCTCTCAAAAAGCTAGCATATGCAAAATCCTTGAGGCATTAAAGTATAGAAGAATTGGAAAAAGTGTAAGACTATTATGGCTGCCTGAGATACAGAAAAAGTGTTTCATTATGATAAATTCTGTATTAAGCATCATGCCATTTTTGCAATACAATATTTTTCAGTGTGCACAGAGAACACAGCTCTTAGTTTCATTCACAACTGAACTAGTTTTAATGCAGTGAAATATTTTGGATTTTATATGGTAAACTGGTAGCAATCCTCAGGCAGTAGCTAAAAGTCAAATCCAGGGAAATTAAAACAAAGAACACTACTCATATATATATTTGGAGTTATGATCTATGTATAAGCTTTATTTCACTGAATGCATTTTCTTCAGGATGATGTTTTTTATTTTTTTTAACAGAAAATAATCTTTATATCCCATGTGACCATACAGTTTGTTGTATAGTTTCCTTTAGTGACACGGTAATAACTGCTTTTGTGATGACTTTCATGCTGTTAAGTGGACCATTAGTACTTGCCTTGTCCCATTACATAGCATCTTAATGGTGACAAATAAACAAACTTGCAAATCAGCACGGCCCCATACTGCGTGCACTATTAATTTTCTTTACATTCTCTATACACTTACATTCAATTCAATGCAGTGAAACTCATTCTAAGAGTTTTTTAGATCTTGTAGACATGTTTTACTCCACTATATATGAAAATATGAACAGTCACCAATATTACAGATGTTGAAATTTATAAACTAATAGATAAATGAAAAGCTAACAACGTACCCCATAGTCTTTTATTAAGCTGTCTGACCCAATTAGTTCAGTTAAAATATTAAGACTATTAAAGCTAGAATCAGAAGTTTGGAGCTGACAGGCTCATTATATGTAGATTCTATTGATGGTCACAAACTATGTGCCATTCCACCCCTGTTTCCCTAAGTGTTTACTGTCAATTTTAAAGTAAAAAAGCAGTAGGGATACATAGCTAAGAGACTGCAATGCATACTGCTATGGGAAAATACAACTAAAAACACAGACCCTGTTAATAGAGCATCAATAACAAAGCTTCTATAAAGGAATAAATGATTTGATTTGTCAATCTATATAAGAATTGCTAAAACTTAAGATACAACAGATAGGGGCGCCTGGGTGGCTCAGTGGGTTAAGCCTCTGCCTTCAGCTCAGGTCGTGATCTCAGGGTCCTGGGATCGAGCCCCAAAATCGGGCTCTCTGCTCAGCAGGGAGTCTGCTTCCCCCCTCTCTGTCAAATAAATAAAATCTTAAAAAAAAAAAATACAACAGGTATTCTTAAATACATACATACTCTTACTTGAATTACTACCTCTGAGACAGTTTGGATTCCTCCCAAAACAAAAGCCGAGTGTTTTCCTTTTTTAAAACTGCTTATACATCTACTATCATATTTTGTAAAGTATTATACAAGGTAAGAAAAGCGAGATTAGACTTATTTTACAGAACAGAGACTAAGTACTCTCCCTCCTAATGATATAACCAGTAAGAGGCAGAGCTTGGGAAAAATTCAACGCTGTTTGTTTCTCTTACACACTACAGAACAAAGGCATAAAAATGGGATTAAGAATCTTTTTCACTTTCTCTTATGTAAACATCTCTTTTTAAGCATATAAAATGTCAGATTAAATCATGTTTACTAAGGTATATTAAAGAAAACAATTATGTAAAAAACATTTCTATTTCAATATATTTACTGATGGCTTTCAATATTTACAACAGTCCTAAACATTGAACTATATATAGGTCAGTGCACTGGTTACTTCAAATTTATTTACTTATTTATTTTTTTAAGAAAGTCAACCTTTGAGTATAAATGCTAGTTGGAATGTTTCCTTGGCTGCAAAACATCTGAGAAGACAAAATTAAGGTTCTCTGTAGCTCTAAAACAGGGCTGCTGCTTTTAACATTCTGACATTTGGGACCAGGCCATTCATTGCTGTGGGCAACTGTCCTCTGCACTGTAAGATGTTTACCAGCATCTCTGGCCTCTATCACTGTTATTAGCAGGCAGCTGCCCCCACAGTTGTAACAACCAAAACTGTATCTAGAAACTACCAAATGTTCCCTGAGAGTGGGGGGGCAAATTAATCCCAAACATCCCTTCACTACTATTTGAAAGACAGGCAATATATAAGGGCAGTAATGTTTGATGTAGCATTGGAACAGAAATCACGTATACCTATACTGAAATTTTTTAAGTCAGGAAAGTCCAGATAATACTTCTCTAATAATATTACAGGATTCCAAATTTATCAAGTGTGGGAAAAATATTGGGTGTGAAGCTTATACTTCTGAAACACTACTTAATGGTGTTCTACAGAAAGAACCATGGCTTTTCATATGGATAGGTTAAGAGCTTGTGTTCCCCACCAGTAGCTCAACAGAGCCATGACAACATGAAACACTCTGGTAAGATAAGAAAAAGGGCATGTCAAGTGAAACAGTATTTCTGGGGGATAAGTAAGATACATGTCAGCATATTCATGAAAACATAAGAGTGA
The DNA here is from genome assembly GCA_004024625.1 of Mellivora capensis. Lineage (NCBI taxonomy): Eukaryota > Metazoa > Chordata > Mammalia > Carnivora > Mustelidae > Mellivora > Mellivora capensis. Next base: position 46,062 of record PISX010007026.1, read on the forward strand.
ACTGTGATGAAGTTCATAAGCAAAAAGAAACTGTGCCAATGTTTACTTCAACAGCTCCTGATATTAATGGAAGTTCTCCCCTACTTTGGTGTTAGGGTTTCCTTGACTTGGCTTTGTAATTCTAAGTTTCTCATTCTGCTGAATCTCTACCAGTGTTGTATCAGTGTTGTAACCAGAAGGAAGGAAGAGGTATATGAGGCACATATAATCAGGATATAATCACATATATTGCATATAATCAGCATATATAATCATCTTAACCCTGAAAATCTTCTGTTTCACTGTCATGTTTTTGTATCATCCTGAGAATGTATACAGATTCATTCCCTTTTTTCAACTGTGTGGATATAGAAGGTATTTATGTATATATGTGTGTGTATATATATACACGTATTTATATACATATATATGTGTGTACATATATGTACAATACACATGTATATATACATCTAGTATATGTATATATACATATAGATATATTTATATCTTGATGCAAGAAAAAGCCATTCAATTCTCAGTGGCCTTTTAAGCTCTCATATTTTGAGTGACTAGCTAAGTTTTTAATGCTATGCATTTCCTATTTCTCATTACTTCACAGTTTAATCTATTACCTATAGATAGCACTTTGATTACCTGATACAGTCTCTCCCCTTGATGAGAAACTATAAGGTGGTATCATTTATTGATACATATTTTATACTTTTCTAAATTTCCATAATGAACACTTAGTAATTTTATGATCAGAGAGTAAATTTTAAAAGCAAAAGCTGAAATAGAAGAAGGCAAAGTATCCTATTCAAAAAACTAATTAGAAGAATCTGAGAAAAACAGCCTGGAAGCAAATGATACATTTTTAGGACTACACCTAGCCATATATATCTTTAAGCCTCCAGGGTCTTATTAAGTCTTGGTCATATTTAAAAGGATTCTGTTTGTCAAGATTACAGAGGTTGCATGACCTATCACCCATATTTAAATAGGCAATCTTTATCAAGAAAATAGGCATTATCTCTGATTCACAGGACTCCGATTTCTTAGCATTTCAGGCAAAATTTTAAAATGGATTTTATCAAGATTCAAACATTAACCACTGTTATTAACCCTATAAATTTAGATATATATATTTTTTAAAATAATTCAGTCTAACATGAAATTAGTCCATGAATGACTTTATCATGTTATAAGACCTGCCATTCTAATTCTGACTACACTCATTTACCTTGAAATATTATTTTTCTTCATTTATAAAATACCTGCTCTCTGACCTCACAGTATTGTTCCTTAGTATCTACAAGATAATGTGCATCAAAAGCACTATATATATTACATATCAGCATTTTTCAGAACGTGTCTGGTAGCTATGTAAGGTGAATGGAGACAAAATAAGTTTGAAAGCTTTGGGTTAAACAAAATTTCCTTATCAATAAATATGTGCCATTCACTTCTACATGGATAATACGAATGCAGTATTTACCAAACACCTAATGAGGAAAAAATTTAGAGAATAGTAACAATGATCTCATTTAATCTTTGGCACCAGTCTTTTGGGTAAGTTTGACCATTAGACAACAAAAAATAGGTGATAGGGTTGAACTCAGAATTATTAGCATCTAAAGCATGAGATTTTTAAGCATTCATTGAAAGCCTTTATGTTCTAGAAATTTTTCTCAAGTGCAGTTGAATGATTATAATTTTCAGGTGTACAACATAGTGATTCCCCATTTATTAACAAGACAAAATGATCACAATAAACTAATACATCCATCACCATACAAAATTGTTAAAATACTACCATATTCCCTATGCTGTACATTGCCTTCTCCTTATAAGTAGAAATTTGCAATTTTTAATGTTCTTCCCCATTCTACCCATCTCTCAACCCTTGGCCTCTTCCATTTGACAACTGACAGTTTGTTCTCTGTATTTGACTGTTTCTGCTTTAATTTGTTCTTTAGATTCCACATACAAGTGAAATTATATGGTATTTGCCTTTCTCTGACTTATTTCACTTAGCATGATACCCTCTAGGTCCCATCCATGTCACCTCAAATGACAAAATTTCCTTCTTTATGGCTAACATTCCATTGTGTGTGTTTGTGTGTACATCACATCTTCATCTCTTCACCTAATAATGAACGCTTACATTGCATCTGTATCTTGGCTGTTGTAAATAATGCTGCAATAAATATAGGGGTGCATATTATCTTTTCAAATTAGTGTTTTCATTTTCTTTGGATAAATACCCAGAAGTGCAGTTGCTGGATCACAGAGTAGTTCTGAGTTTTTGAGGAGCATCCATACTGTTTTTCACAGTGGTGTTGTCATATTGCTTTCCCACCATTCATGCAGGAGCGTTCCCTTTCCTCCTGCTAACCCTTGTTACTTTGTCTTTTAGACTCTCTCTGCCACATTACGTGATATGTCGTTGTGGCTTTGATTTGCATTCACTGATGATTAGTGGTTTTGAGCATCTCTTCCTATATCTGTTGTATTCTTTGGAAAACTGTTCAGGTCCTCTGCTCATTTTTTAATTATACTGTTTTTTTTTTATACTGAGTTGTGAGTTTTCTATGTATTTTGGAGATTAACCCCTTATCAAATATATCATTTGTACATATCTTCTCCCATCCAGTCGGCTGCCTTTTCATTTTATTAAAGATTTCCTTCCCTATGTAAAAGCTTTTTGCTTGATGATGTCCCATTTGTTGATTTTAGCGTTTTTTGCTCTTGCCTAAAGAAATATTATTGCTTAGAGAAATGTCCAATATTATGTTACCTTTTAAGAATTTTTCAGGGCTTATATTGAAGTCTTAAATCCCTTTTTGAGTTTTTTTGTGTATATTTTAAGAAAGTGGTCCAGTTTTCCCAACACCATGTATTGAAGAGACCATCTTTTCTCCATTGTATATTCTTGCCTCCTTTGTCAAAGATTAAACCCATGTAATAAACCCCAATAATGTCAATTATTTGTGGACTTTAAGCTGCTCCACTGATCTGTGTTTTTGTACAGTAGTATACTGTTTTGATTACCATAGCTTGGTAGTATACTTTGAAATCAAGGCTCTTGACACCCCCAGCTTTTTCTTTCTCAAGCCAGCTTTGGTTATTCCATCTCTTGTGGTTCCATACATATTTTAGATTTCTTTGTTCTAGTTCTGTGAAAAATGCCATTGGTTTTTTGATAGGGATTACACTGAAGCTATAGACTGCATTGTGTAGTATGCACTGCACATCCGAACGTTAATTCTTATGACTTATGAGTGTTGTATATCTTTCCATTTATTTGTGTTTATCGTCATTTCTTTTATCAATGTCTTACAGTTTTCAGAGTATAGAAAAATGTTTATAGATGTATAGCATATACCCAGAAAAGTTCATATTTCACAAGTTTAAAGTTAGATGAATTTCACAAACTGATCACACCTGTGTGCCTATCACCTAAATGAAGAAATGGGGTATCTATAAGCTGTCTCCTGTGCCATTCCAGTTACAACTCATAAAGCTCAAAGGTACCACTTCCCTGACATTTAACACAAGGATAAGTTCTGCCTGGTTTTGTGCCAGGCTGCTTTCACTTTATAGCTTTGAGATTTGTTCTTTTAGTTGTAAACAGTTATATGTATTTCACTATTTATAATTTATTCAACTGATAGAGATTTAGGTTGTTGCCACTCTGGAGCTATTAAGAATAATGCTATTAACGTTTTTCTACACTGCATTTGGCACTCATATGTATGCATTTCTCTTAAATATTTATTTATGAAAAATTTCAGGATCACGGGTATGAGTATGATCAGTTTTAATACGTGTTGTCAGCTTTTAAACTGCTTGAGTGAATTCATTTTCTAGGTACTGAAACTCTGCACGGTATCAGTGTTACTGATTTTAATAATTATGCTGATGGTATCATAGCACTGTACTGTGTTTTAACTTCCATTTACATAGGTAACAGTAAGGTTGAAATCCTTTTCATATGTTTAGTGGCCATTCCTATAGCCTATTTTGAGAAAGTGTGATCAAGTCTTCCCCAAATTTTTGCCACTGAGTTGTGTTTCTACTCTGTCTTCTGGATCCAAGTCTTTGTGAAGACATCTGTATTACATATATCTTCTCCACTCTGTGACTTATCTTGATGATGATAGTTCCTAATTGTAAGGTATTTCAAATGTAGCATGTTTTCCATTCATATTTATCTCCATAATCCAGAGGGGATTTATGTTTATGGTATATGACAACTGTTAAGATTCTATATTTTTCAATTACTCTAGCACCATTTGTTAAAAAGGCCCTGGTTCCACACTACAACCATGGCCATAAATGTGTGCATATCTCTCTGTTGAAGGACAAATACACCAATATAACAGAAGGAGCTTTCACAATTAATAAAATGCTCTATTAAGTAATGCAGCTTTAATATACGTTTTGAAATTTGGTAACCTAAAGTCAGTTAGCTTTGTACTTCTCTTTCAAAATTTGAATTTCTATGGATTTCCTGAAATATCAAGTGATAATCCTAACCAATGAAATGAAAATTGGTCAGAGGAAAAAAATAAAGGCTTTTTATAACTAATATGGTTTTTATGCTTAAAAAATATAAAACTGGATCTTATAAAGACAACTGGTATTAAACTTACATAGGAAAAATGGCAATCTAGTTATGTAGTGTTTGGGCAAAAGAACTAATAACCCAGAATTCTATTTAGAAATGACAACTTCAGAGAAAAGGAAAAAAATGTTTCTGGGAATCAGAGAACTTTATAATGCAATCCTCAAGTATTTACAAAGTTAGTTCACGTTAACCTAACCCTGACATAAATAATTCATGAATAATTTAACACAAATTCCTTAAAACATCTAACACAGAGTTGAAGTAAACCATTTATGTAATTAGCAAATTACAACTCAATTAGCTGATCTTTGTGTATAACAGTTAACTACAAATAAATCTCCAAAGTGCAAATGGAAATTGTCTTATACAGCTTACTCCCCACTAACACTTACTGTACACTGGTGATCAAGAATAAATGCCAAGTTATAAAACTCCGTTATATATTCATAAGATACTCCATACCACTGAAAGAGGTAAACAGCCTCATTATAATATTCTAAAAAACACAAATCCTACATGGTAATTTCTCTTTAGAAATACAGGTTAAAATATGAAAAAATTACCAAGGAAGGATGGTACTAATTTTCAAGTTATATCTTGAAATTTAAACACATCTATTATAAAGGAAAACATTTACTATTATCATTCTAATGAACAATCATTATTTAAAGTTCTGTACCAGTAACCATTTCATTTTGTAAAGCAAAGTTAATCTCATATTTTGTTTCAGTAATATGAAAACACATTATTATGTAAATCAATTCATTGAAACAAAACTTAAACCATAATTTCCTGTTTCAGTGTATGTTGACATTATGCATATAAAAGGCAGGAAGATAAATTTGGTTGGGAATATGTTAAAATGCAAAACAAGAAAAAAGCTATATACTAATGGGCAACATTCTGCTGCTCCTTTCCACAGTGCTTTAATAGGCAGACTAAAGGCTTTGTCTATACTGCTAAGCAGTTAATATAGCACATAAACTTAAACCTGTATCCACATCTCTGTGGCCAGGAGTACATTCACGCATCGTTGTTCTAGCAAGAAGCTCCTGAATTTCTAAGATCTTTTTATTTCTATAAAATACAAGAGGGTAAGGATTTGGAACAAAATTCATCTTTTGAAATAGCTATAGATTTAAATTTCATTTGATTAAGTTGCTGAAAGTTATGATAAATATGTTAAAAGATGTATGTATGAAGGAAATGCTTTTCCCTGTACAGAAAATTCTCCCAATGTGTTCCTCTGGGCCTCAGAGTACCTTTTCCTTAGGGCCATGCCAATCACTACCTGAAAAATAGTAATATAAAAATATGGAAAAAGATAAATAATTTTCTAAACAAATAATCTCTCTCTAATCTGAACTTTAAAATAAACGTTCCTGTCAGAAAAACTGGTTTATGCTGAATTAACAGTGACATGTTAATCCTATTATTCTTCTGACTAGTGAGACAATTAAAAGGAGAATTAAGATAATCTAATTTTAGAAACAAAAATCTTCTAGTATGAGTCCTTATAATCATTTAATAAAACACTTCCTGAGGACCAGCTACATACAAGTTGTCAAGATAAAAATAGCTTCAAAGAAACTCCATTATGTCTAAGGATTTGACTAAAGTGGGATATATAAAATATTGAAGAATTATTGTACTAAAAAATGCATAGATATGTAAATGGACTAACTACATGTTAATAAATATGTAAAGGGAAGTAGGGGGCACTTCCAATGTAATTACAAAATGCATCTCAGCAGGGTGGCAAAATCAGGTGAGATATGAAGGATGGGTACAATTTGATACATATAGAGGACATTTCAAGAATGGAAGCAGAAGAAAGGCATATATTTAGGAAACAAACAATGGCACAAATAGGCTAACACTGAGTTTCTTTGCAAAATAGAAGAGTTAACAGGTTGAAAAGTAAAATTACAATGGTGAGGAAATGGGAAAGGTACTTGGGATTGTAAACTGGTAACTCAGGTCCATACGTATTATAATAACTTTTGTTTTAGGAATATTCACCTCCGTAGCCTAAAATATTCAGCTATGAAGTCTACTGCCTCACATGTAGTCAGTAAACAATAGGTCACATCTACTGTCAGTTACTGTTACTGGCACAAACTTTGGGAGCTTATTACTCCAGTAAACTACATGTAAGATTAGATGACTTAGAAAAGCAATAGATAATAGAGATTACTGAAAGAAAAGCATGCCACTTTCATGTAGGGACTATTTTGAGTTGAAGGCAGTTGAGGAGAAGATAAAAGAAAGCTTTCTGGCCTCCCCAATCTGCCTAAAAGCAGCATATAAAATTACAAAGGTGTTCCTCCTCCCCCTCTACCAGGAAGGACAATGGTAAATTCCTACAGACAACTTTAGACCTTTATCAAGAAATGTGGGGGAGTGGGGGGAAGGGACCTGTAACTTAATTCTGTACAATAAATCTGACTTTTACTTATCTTGCTTTTCCTGGTCACCTCTGAGTATTACCGATTTTTCCCTGAGTACCTCCCATGTATAGAGGAAGTGTACTTCTTAATAAATGTCTGTTTTTCTCTTATAATTCCGTATTTTGTTATAATGGTCCTAGCCAAAAACTCAGAAGAGTAGAGAAAAACTATTTTTTCTTCCCCTATAAAAGTTAACACATTCCATAAGAATGTTGGTTAATTTTCCATATACTATAACAAATGAAATAAAAAGCAATGCTTAATGCTTTTCAACTTAAGGAATATTCTCTTAAAAGACAGTAATAACAAATTTATAAGATTTCCTAAATTTACACTTTGAAGTAATAGGAACATAATAGTGATTCAATCTTTGCGTCAGGACTTTATGTAATAGGAACAGATCAGTGAGTTTCTTTTGTAAGTACCTGGTAAGTACCTGACAGCAGGACTTTTTATGTCTTACTGGTGTCGTGATAAAAGGCAGACAACTACAAATAATACAAAATAAGTAGATTTGATAGCATGTTAGATGATTTAGTGCTACGAAGGAAAAATAAAATAGGAAAGGGCCAGAAGGGTATGGGTATCGGGAAGGAGGAGAAGAAAGAATAACACTTTCTAGTCAGGCTGTTGGAAAGATTTCCTTGATAATTATTTCCACTTATTTTTCTTTAAAATAATTTAATTATTAAAAACACTCAGTAACTCCTGTAACTAATGAAAGATTTAAAAAATACACACACATGGCAAAACTTATGTCAAAATGACTATGGCAGCTGATCATCCAAACAGTCTGACTCCATATCATTCCCATCTTCAGCAGAAATCTGAGACCAAACTGATCCTTACCTAACTCTGGCAATTAGCAACTAGTCCTTAAAACCTGACTGGGCAATGAACAAAGTGAATTATTTCCCAATGTACAGAGTTCCATAAAGAAGTTCAAAGAAAGTCATAATGTAGGAAGAAGAAATAATAACTTGTTGGCTTTAATATTATAGGTATTTGAAGTACTATAAACAATGAAGAATAAATCTCAAATTTATGTTGTAATCTATAAACAGAATTTATAACATTCTGCCATATGAAAATTTCATTCAAAACTGCAATTTTAGGAGTTAAGAATTTATATACAAAAAAAGAAATTAAGAATTTAATATTCTAGGTGATTGTGGCAACATGGTTATGATTTTCAAAGACCTTGTCTTTTAGGGATACCTACTAAAGTACTTCTGTATGAAATGAAATTATATTGAGCACTTATTTCAGAAGAATCTGATGGAAGGTGAAGAGAACTGAGAGGAAGAAGAGATGGAACAAGTATTGGTTATGAGCTAGTAATTGTTTGGTAACAGGTACATGAAGGATGTCATTACATTATGCTCTCAAAGTCTGTGTTTTCAAAATGAAAAAGTTAGAGAAGGTCACATTTTTTAACAGTTAATCTTCACCAACCTAATAAATATTAAGCTCCAAAGACAGTTGATCTAGTTTTCCAAAGTTGATCCATTACAATATACCCCATTCACCAAACAAAAACAAAAAAACCTAGAAAAGTAAAGCAACAAAATAAATAAATTCAGTAGCAGTTACTAATGTGAACTCTACTACTGATTTAACTGCACATCAATTTCCCTTTTAATGTTATAGCAAACACTTCGTAGCATTCTAATATGACGTCTGCCAGGGTTCTGAATGATGTTTTAATTAATCTGTTCTTAACTGAATTTACCATTAATGGGACACCGACTACAAACTAGTCCTATTGCCTCTCCTGGCATTACATAATACTGCTGTAGCAATACGTAAAGGTGAAAAACCAGGTTATGAATGTTTATTTCATGTGGTAGGTACCCTAATTTTCTTAAACAGTAAACCAGTCCTCACCCTAAAAACATATTATATATACATGCATATGTGTATATAGTAGAGGTAGTATTAGAAGAGAAAGAACAAAACTTTAGATTTACAGACAAAATCTGTTCTCACTAAATACTGCACAATTTTGGATTCCTACATAAACAGGATGAAAGGGGTACCTGACTGGCCGAGTCAGTAGAACACCTGACTCTTGATCTTGGGGTCCTTAATTCGGGCCCCATATTGTATGTGAATACTATTAAAAATAAACAGGATTAAAGTTCAAAGTATGAATGCTTAGAACAAACACTTACCACTTGTCCATTGTGTGGGTTCTTATGAGCATATGGAGGTCCACGAATATGATTCCACATCTGCCCAGAAGTCATAGCAAAAACTATACACTGAAAAACAGGGTGTAATGTTATAATATGTAAATCAAAGTATATCAGAATTCTGCATCTTTTAAAAATAATGGTCACAAAACTAAATTTAAAAAAATCATGTATCACTTCACCCATTAGAATAATTTTTACTTACTAACTATGGGACTTTGGGAATTAATCCCAAATGAAAGAGCAAGATAAAGCCATAGCCAGAGATATAATAGGCCTGATGGAAAATTTAAAGCAATAATCATAAGGATACTCACTGGACTTGAGAAAAGAATAGAAGACATCAAGGAGACCCATACCACAGAGATGAAGAATACAATGAATGAGATTGGAGACTGGCTTGATGCAATGAACAGCAAGCTAGAAGAAGCAGAGGAACACAAATAAGTGACCCAGAAGATAAAATAATGAAGCTGAACAAAAGAGAGAAAGAATTATGGAACATGAGAACAGACTTATGGAAATCAGTGACTCCATCAAACGTAATAACATAGGAGTCCCAGAACAAGAAAAGAGAAAAGGGAGTAGAATATTTATTTCAAAAAATAATAGCAGAATACTTCACTTATCTTGGGAAAGCAACAGACATCCAGATCCAGGAGGCACAGAGAACTTCTAATCAAAATCAACAAATGCAAGCCAACACCAAGACATATACTGATAAAGAACAAATCTTAAAAGCGGCAAAGTAAAAGAAGCCCTTAACTCATAAGATCCATAAGGCTAGCTGGAGATTTCTCAGCAGAAATTTAACAGGCCAGAAGAGAGTGACATGATATATTCAATGTGCTGAATGGGAAAATCCACAGCCAAGAACATTCTATGTAGCAAGGCTATCATTCAAAATAGAAGGAGAGATAAGGAATTTCCCAAACAAAAACTAAAGGAGTTCACTGACCATTAAATCAGCCCTGCAAGTAATACTAAAGAGGACTCTTTGACTGGAAAGACCCAAAGTGACGAAGACAAGGAAGGATCAAAGAAATCTCCAGAAATGACAATAATAAATAAGATCTTACTTTGAATGTAAATGGACTAAAAGTTCAAACAAAAAACACAGGGTGGGCACCTGGGTGGCTCAGTGGGTTAAAGCCTCTACCTTAGGCTCAGGTCATGATCCCAGGGTCCTGGGATCGAGCCCCACATCGGGTTCTCTGCTCAGCGGAGAGCCTGCTTCCTCCTCTCTCTCTGCCTGCCTTTCCACCTACATGTAATCTCTGTCAAATAAATACATACAATCTTAAAAAAAAAAAAAAAGGGTGTCACAATGGATTAAAAATTCAAGACCCATCTATATGCTGCTTCTAAGAGACCAATTTTAGACCTAAAGATACCTGCAGAGTGAAAGTGAGGGGATGGAGAAACATTTACCATACAAAGGGATCTTGAAAGAAAGTTGGAGTAGCAATACTTACCTCAGAAAAACTACACTTTACAATGGTGACTATAACAAGAAGACTAAGAAGGGCACTATATCATAATAAAGGGGACAATCCAACAAGAATATACAGTAATTGTAAATATTTTATGCCCCCAACCTCGGAGCACCCAATTATATAAAACAATAACAAACAAAAAAGAACTAATTGATAATAATACAGTAATAGGGGAATTTAACATTCCACTTACATCAAGTGACAGATCATCTAAGCAGAAAATACATAAGGAAACAATGGCTTCAAATGACACACTGGACCAGATGGACTTAACAGATATATTCAGAACATTCTATCCCAAAACATTCTTCTCAAGTACACATGGGACATTCTCCAGAGTACACCACATAACAGGTCACAAATCAGGCCTCAACAAATACAAAAAGACTGAGATCATACCATGTACCCTTTCTGACCAAATGATATGAAACTATAAGTCAACCACAAGAAAAAGTTTGGAAAGACCACAAATACATGGAGGTTAAACCACAGGCTACTAAACAATGAATGGGTCAACCAGGAGATCAAAGAAGAAATTTTTTAAAAATATAGGGAAAAAATGAAAACGAAACAGTCCAAAATCTTTGGGACACAACAGAAGCAGTCCTAAGCAAAAGTGTATAGCAACACGGGCCTACCTCAAGAAGAAAGAAAAATCTCAAGCGACTTAACATTACACCCTTTAGGGCTAGAAAAAGAACAAAAGAAGATATAGAAACTAAAAAAACCCCAAACCCAATAACCCCAAACCCAATAAACAGACCAGTGGAACCAGGAGCTGGTTCTCTGGAAAAAAAAATCAATAAAATTGATAAACCTTGAGCCAGACTTAGCAAAAAGAGAAAGGACCCAAATAAATAAAATCACAAATGAGAGAGAAGAAATAACAACCAATGCCACAGAAATACATACAAGAGAATATTATGAGCAATTATTTGCCAACAAATTAGGCTATCTGGAAAAAATGGATGCACTCCTAGAAACATATAAACTAACAAAACTGAAACAGGAAGAAATAGAAAACTTGAACAGACCAATAACCTGCAAAGACACTGAATTAGGAATCCAAAAACTCTCAACAAACAAAAGTCCAGGACCAGATGGCTGCAGAGGTGAATTCTCCCAATGTTTCAAGAAGAGTTAATACCCATTCTTCTCAAACTGTATCAAAAAAATAGAAAACTTCCAAAGTCATGCTATGCGGCATTACCCTAATACCAAAACGAGATAAAGACTATAATAAAAAAAAGCGGGGTGCCTGGGTGGCTCAGTTGGTTAAGCAACTGACTCTTGATTTCAGCCCACGGCATGATCTCAAAAGAAGTTGGCTTCAGATTCTCTCTTTTGCTTTCCCTCTCTTTCTTTCTCCTCTCTCTGCCCCTCCCCATTCACACACACACTCTCAACTTAAAAAAAAAAAAAAATAATAAAATATTTTAAAAGGGGGAGGGGTGAGGACCAGAGGAAGAGGAGAGAGAGAGTCTGAAGCAGTCTCTATCTCACATCCCCGAGATCATGACCTGAGCTAAAATCAAGAGTCAGACACCCAACTGACTGACACACCTAGGTGCCCCCTATTATATACTTATTCTTAAAATTAGCTAAAGAAAATACCTTACCAGTACTGTACTGTATTTATCAAAAATAATCTGCATATAAACAGACCCACACAATTCAAACCTGATTTGTTCAAAGGTCAACTTTGACCTTTACTCACTTTACAGTAAAGACTAAAAATATCCTGTTTTATATAATTCTCTCGACAGTCCATGTCCTTACAATGTTATATTACAAATAATTTAATGACTTCTTCACTTTAAATATAATTACCAGAGTAACAAGAGACAACCACATCAGAAAACTCATACACTATTCATTTCTACTACTCATAAGTAACTTATTTGGAAATAACCATTATTTCCTATCACTCAGTCTATACACTGCACTTGAAAGAAAAAAAGGTTGGAAGTATCCTTGAGACTAAATATTTTATTTCATGGAAAGGAATTACACACTGAACTGTCTCAACAAGTATTATTTATAACCACTACTGAGTTGAATTAAGGTTAGCAGTGAGTGGCATGGAGTACAGAAGCTAGACAGTCATTCCAAGTATTGGATATTCATAGTGAGGTTTATTTAATTACGACTTTATAACAAACAAAGGACTAGGGCAACCACATAACATTGAAAAAGGAGGTCCATTCATGCATGAGTAGTTTTAAGATGTTCTTTGAATTATTGAGGCTACTGTCTGTCCTCATTACACAAAATTAGGTGCTACATTAAGAAAATGGTACCCTAAAAATATATGAAATCTTTTCAATATATTCTTGCCATAGTCCTAACACAAAAATATACATGAGGCTATATATAGAAACTACCAATTTGCAAACAGACATACCCATCTTCAAATGACTCAAAGTTAAAAACAGCAGTTGCTTCACTGAAAAAAAATAAGCAGCACTTACCTGCTTCTCACTTATAAAGAGAACAAAGTAAAAAAAACCCACAGAGATAGTACGTGCATAATATTAGAAGTTACATAATTTAGTTCAAATAAATTTAGAAAGGTATTCATTCTGATGTGAGAGCCGCCTTGCAGTTTTGAATAGTCACAAGAAATACATTTCAACCGATACAACACAATATGCAGACATCAAAGAACCCTTCAGGAATGTGAAACTCGTGTAATAGTTTGTATTAATTTCAAGCTTAAGTTTGTCACAAAACTTAATTAAACTGATCTAATTTGAGACAGAAGACACATTAAGGCATGTGAATCATCTTACAGTATAGATCATCAGTGTTAAAAGGCAGAAAACCGCTTCTGTCCTAGTAAGATTTACTGTGGTAATAAAATTTGGGTTATTAGATTTTTAAAAGTGATGTTTATATTTCACATTTTTAATTGCAAATTCTTAGGATATTTTTCTTTGCATGTGAAATGAATATAACTATCACACTTTTATTTCTGCTTTGAAATGACAGCCATCTATGAAGAGCTTTGGGTTACCATGAAGATCTGTGCTAAGGGCTACAAAACATAACATTTTAACTCATTTTGATATTCCAAGTCAACATTTATTTCTGAAAACTATAAACTATAGATTTATATTATACTCCTTAAAATTATGTAGCAGTGTACTTCAATATTTTACCTAACCATTCTATTTTAAACTCATAATAAAACAGGTAATGTGTAAGCTTATTGTTTATCATCCTCCTTCTTTCGGGGATGGAGGAAGGGAAAATGGAGTAAAACCAGAATCAGTGCTTATTCAGCTCTATAAGCAATTACCATCACTTATAAACAGGAGTTTACAGCATTTTTTTTTTTTCAAGACCAGGAGGAACCTATGAATACTCCTTTACCTATTTTTTTTTTTTTAACTCAGAATCAGGAAGTTCTAATATACTTTTTAAATATTTGCATATCTTCCTCCATATAAGGAAATTGCAAACTTTGTCTCTCATCTATACCCTAAAGCACTATGAACAGCTTCCTATCTCCAGGAAACACCACATTCTCAGCCTGTGAGTCACATACAATAATATGAATAATTGAAAAGAAAAAAAAACCCTAGCAATAGAATATTCTATAGAACTAAGGATGTGTAACACTCAGTATTCCCCTGGGGGATACTTCTGCAAAGGTTCAATATACAAATGCTAACTGTACAGGCTTGTTCTTTACCAAGAAATGGGTATGTGGACAGAGCTTCTTTAACAACCTTTTTCTCGTTATTCTCATTTTGCATACAATTTTTGGTATTATAGAAGTGGTCTGGTCTAATTCATTATTTTTACTTTAGAAGCTTTCCTTTTCTGTGCAATCCAATCTTTCATCAGAGAAAAATTACTAACAAACATTATCCTTCCCAAAGGAAAAGGGGATATTGGTTATTTCACACAAATGCTTGAAAATCTGAATAAATAGGTTAGCATTTTGGGCAGCCTCTTAACTTTGTAAGGATATCTTAAGAATTGGGTAAGATTAGAAATGAACAAATCCATTTTTTTTCCACTTCAGTCTAGCTGTTTTTACAATAAATAGTCATGTTTGGTGAGGGTAGTGGTGGCTATCAGGCATAATGTGGTAAAGAAGATTCAAAATTAGTTTCCATAAGCTATCTATATATAGCTAAGGAAAATATCACAGTTTGTATATTTCTATATTAATGAAAAACAGAAAAGTTTCAAGAGGAGGAGCTTTTTTAATTCAACATTTTACCATCAGACTAGAGTTTTAAAATATATTGTTTGAAAACATGTCTGTACTCTGCAGCCTGTTACTAACTTCTAAAAGTCTGCCATTGAGGAGTGTGCACACTTGCCAAGATTTCCTTCTCAAGTATGTGTTTCTGAATGTTAGAATATTTTCTGCTATGTCAAGGTAATTAGTTTCCAAGGATTCAAAGCAGAAATACAAAATCTGCATGATGTAGCAGAGGATGGAAGAAAATTGATCTGCTCAAGTATTTAACATTTATAGACCATATAAAACTTTAGGCATTTTTTGTAGTCATAATGGCTCGCTACATCCATCGGTTTAAACATCCAACATATGAAATACATGTCCCAATTTAGAGAAGCCCAGCATCATTAAAAAAAATTTAGAATTAGAAGCAAGACACATGGGATCAACTCCTAGCCAATCATTTTCTAGCTGTGTAAGCTACAAGTTGAGTTTACTGAATCTTAGTTTCCTTGTTTATAAAAGGAGGAGAATACAAATTCCTTTCCATCATTATTTTAAATAAGTACATAAAACATAACCCAAAGAAGGAAAAGACTCAATAAATAGTAGTGATGATTACTATTAGCTTACAACAATAATTCTGGAGAGGAAAATAATGAAGGCATGCTATTGTCAAATGAGTCTAATTCAGAGAGATTACATTATGTTTTGGTAGACTAAAACAGTGACAAGATTTGGCAAAACACTAAATACTAAATAACTTTTAACTTTACAAAAACCCTGAAACAAATACTATATTTTCATCAAAAAACCTGGGTAGCTTTACTGAATGAAGCAACTTGAAAACCAGCCTGAGCAAAACCCAAAACACTTTTGAACTTACTAAGATAACTGAGATCACCTCTAGTATCCAATTATATTAGAGTATTTATAACTCAATTATCAAAAGTAAGCAAATATTAAACTTAATGAAAAAGCCCAAACTTGAAATTTGTATTTTCTCTATATACTAGAGAGATATTTTCTCCATATATGAGAAAGTCACAGAGGTTCTGTTTGAATTTCCGGACTCTAGGTATTATTGAAGATAGATGCTATGCTATAATGTGACATGCCTGGTTGTCTTAACCTGTCCTATCACATCCAACTCAATCATAAAGACTACTAATTCTTTGTAGAAAATAAAACCAGAAGGATAAAAGACTACTACATGAAGATGAAGGCACAAACCAACAATTAGCTATAAATATATATGCACATATAGTCTAAATTTTGAAATTCTAGTCATATACATTTTTTTATCATTTGCAAATATCTTGCCCCATTCCGTGGGTTGTCTCTTTGTTTTGCTGTGCAGAAACTTTTTATATTGATGAAGTCCTAAAGTTCTTTTTCACTTTTGTTTCTCTTGCTTTTGGAGACATGTTTTGAAAGATAAAGGGCTGGTATCCAAAATCTATAAAGAACTTCTTAAACTCAATACCCAAAAACCCAAAATAATCAAATCAAAAAATGGGAAGAAGACATACGAATGGCTAATAGACACATGAAAAATTATTCATCATCATTAGCCATCATCAGGGAAATTCAAATCAAAACCACACTGAGATACTACCTTACACCAGTTAGAATGGCAAAAACTGATAAGGCAAGACAAATGTTGGAGAGGATGCAGAGAAAGGGGAACCCTCTTACACTGTGGGTGAGAATGCAAGTTGGTACAGCCACTTTGGAAAACAGTGTGGGGGGGTCCTCAAAAGTTAAGAATACAGCTACCCTATGAGCCAGCAATTACACTAATGGGTATTTACCCCAAAGATACAGATGTAGTGAAAAGAAGGACCACATGCACCCCAATGTTGATAGCAGCAATGTCCACAATAGCCAAACTGTGGAAGGAGCCAAGATGCCCTTCAACAGATGAATGGATAAAGAAGATGTGGTCCAAAGATTCAATGGAATATTACTCAGCCACCAGAAAGGATGAATACCCAGAATTTGTATAAACATGGATGAAACTGGAGGAAATTATGCTAAGTGAAATAAGTCAAATAGAGCCAGCAATTATCATATTATTTCACTTATTTGTGGAACCTTAGGAATAGCATGGAGGACATTGAGAGAAGGAAGTGGAAAATGAAGCGGGGAGGGAGAGGGGGAAATCAGGAAGATGAACCATGAGAGACTATGGACTCCTGGAATCAATTTGAGGGCTTTTTGGGGGGAGGGGAGGTTAGCCTGGTGATGAGTATTAAGGAGGGCACGTATTGCAATGAGGGTGTTATATACAAACAATGAGTCATGGAACACTACATCAAAAACTAATGATGTAGTGTATGGTGACTAACATTACTTAATTAAAAAAATTTTTAAAAACCTTTTTTAATCTAAAAAAAGTATTATTTAAGTATATTTTTTCTTCCTATTGTTAAAGATTTTATGTTCAATTATATATTTAAATTGCTTACCGAATAAAAATAGTAGTGATTATTGAATAGTGACTTTTAATTCAGAAAACCTGTTCCACTCTAGTAATAATTTTTATTTTTGGTTCTCCATAAATGGTGATAAATTTTTCATGTGGAAAATCCTAAGTAAATATGAAATGTCTACTCATTTACATTTATTTACTTCCTGCATTTCTTTTTCTATTCTTATGCTTTGACTAATATCACTAACAATAAGTAATATGTAAATATAGGCTTTATTTTTAAATAATCACTATTAAATAAGATATTTGCTAGACATTTTATGATATCCTTTACCTAATTAAGAAAGTTCACTTATATTTATACTTTGCTAACTTTTTAGAATCATAAATGGTGAATATTAAGTAACCTCTATGGTATTAGTGACACTACTTCTATTTTAAGCCATTACTGTGATGGTTTTCAATTAATTTATACTTCCCCTACAGCGTAATCAACCATTCCTACAACCTGACTTTTGCTCTTTTATATACAGCGAAATTTGGTTGGTAGTACTGTTAAAGAAAAACCTTTGAGTCCATGTTCATAAGCAAGATTTATCATATGCCATGTTACTACTTCCTATTTTCTAGCCACCTCTAAATTCTCATACTTAGTTTTACGGTCTTTCCTGCAAGTAAAGTACTTCATTATCCATACTAGAGTGATTTCTTTTCTTTTCTTTTTTTTTTTTGGCAATTTCACCTAACCTGGTAAGTTTTCTGTATCTGTAGGAAAAGTTGCTCTCATTTGTAAATTATTTCCTTGTGACAGCTATGCACAGATACTCTGTTAAATGCTGTGTCAGTATTGCTCATGTTTGAATAGGACCCATTCTTTCTGAACTGGTGAACTGGCTACAAGTAAGAGACCATATAACTTAGGGGTTCAATTTGTTGTTGTTGTTGTTAATGAAAACTAGCCATTTCCTTAAAATATGGTGCCTCTGTGTAGCCATGCCTCCTTTGTCTCTCAGAACTTTACCTATTTCAGGCAGACTTCTTCCATTAACTCTTCACTCCCCTTGATTTCTTCATGAGCCACTGCCACTGAGAAACACAATCAGTACTTCACTGGTAAACCACTCATTTTCCTGGGTCAATCTTTGCCTGTCCTTTGAATTCTGCCATCTCTGGTTCCTTAGCACTCATTGCCTGAGCTGTTTTTTACCACCTCCCCATGTAATCCTTCTGTATTGAAGTAAGGTCCCAACCACAAGTATTTCTTCTCTGGACAGGGCCCTCATTGTCTGGGAAGAAATATTTCTTGGCAATTTTTGATACCTGCCACTATATAACGCTGCACCCCTTAGTGCTTTCTGCTGCTCTCATTAACAAAGGGTCTTTATGACAGAGGGCATCTTACAGTGGTTGTGCTGTTTTCAGTAGTTGTTGAATATTTGCTAAAAAATGACTTAGAAACTACTGGACTGGTTCACTTTTCAAGGATGATTTGCAAATGTTTAAACTTAACTAATGGTCACTTATTTACTATGAATTTAAATTTTTTCCTGACAAATTTCAGTTGGTATTTTCTAAGAAACTTGCTTTTTATATGTAATAAAATTGACAGTACTGACTTTTTAAGAACCATGGTTTATAAGAGGATTCTACCACTTCCTCTCTACAAAACACTGATTTTTGACAATCGCCTATGGACAAGGGTGCCTTTGTGAAAGTTGAGTCCAACAGAGATATGCCAGAGCACCAATGGAACAACAATAATAATGAAATAATAGATGCAGTGGAGAGGGTTTAAAAAGAAGAGTTTCAATTTCTTCTGTGGGGCACAGCTCAGTGCCCACAGAGAACTTCTTCCATGATCTCCCCCACAGGGGAAAGTCAGAGTGTGTTAGTGAGCACCTGGCTTCCCAAGCTGTGTGGGAGATGGACAGGGACACAATTTTCACTCCATCCAGAATACTGAGTCATTCAATGCACAACTAGGGGGCAATGAACTGATGGGAGAATAGCAGCCAGGCCTCAGAATGGAACACGTCAAAAAAATGCAGATCCTAATAACCACCAGATGCAATCTGTCAGGAAGCCTGCCACCGAGTTGCTGAAGAGACTTCAACTGTGGCTCGCCCTCAGGCACCCTCAATACTCCATGGGCATCACCTACACACCCTTCTATCCTCTGTTGCCTGTACACACTCTGAAGGCAATAAAAGCCTTTCAGACAACAACTGGCCAAATGCAGAAAGCCACCCCAATTCTGCAGGATGAGGAGAAAGGACACAAACCAGAGCATTCAGCACTCGGCCTACTTTTATAGGATCAACAGAAGGTATAAAAAGCTGAGTCCCCCTCAGAGGGAACAAGAAGTAAATGGTAGTTTTAGTAAGCTACTGAAGTTAAATTACAAGTGAAAAACCAGACTATTCTATCATAAGATGTTTTATGTAAGCCTCATGGTAATCTCAAAGCAGAACGACACAAAATACACAAAAGAAAAAGAGAAGGGAGTCAAAACATACCACTGTAAAAATTCATCAATTTATAAAACAGTCAGAAACAGCTGCCAGTATCCTCTTATATAGTGACTGATTCTTCCCCGCCCCGTGGGGGGGTGGGTATGGAATTTATTTTATTTTTCTGAGTCTGTGTTTTGTTCCTTAGACATCACAATTCCTAGGTTACAGGGACATGTCCCACCTCCCCGACTCGTAGTCCCATGGGCCTGTTTGGATTGTTTTCCAGATTCAAAGTGCACTGAGAAGCCTTCACAGTTTTAATACTTCCTAGATGCTCAACTGAGGCAGAGTGACAAAATGACTCCCCTACCCCCGCCTGCCAAAAATATAAAACCCTAGGCCCTCTGGCAGCAGAAAACAATTAAGATGGCATTAATAAGTCCTTATCTGTCAACAATGACTTTAAATGAAAATGGATTATTCATTCAAAAGGTATAGAGTGGATAAATGGATTAAAAAAAGAAGACCCAATTATACAGTGCCCCCTAGACATTCCTTTCAGCTTCAAGGAGAAAAATACTTTCAAAGAGAGGATATATGGATTCCATGGACATGGAAGCCAATAGAATAGGGTAGCTATGCATGCATCAGAAAAAAATAGAGCTGAAGTAAAAAATGGTCACAAGAAATAAATGGGGTCATTATATAATGAAAAATGAGTCAATTCATCCAAAAAATATAATAGCTGTAAGTATATATGACCATATCACAGCATCTAAATATATTAAACCAACAGTAACATATTTGAAGGTAGAAAAAAAACAGCAGTACAGTAGTCAGGGATTCTAATACCGCAGTTTCAACAGGAGACAACTCATCCAATCAATAAGAAAACAATGGGCTTGGATTATACTTTTAAGTCCAATAGACCTAACAGACATACAATGAACACTCCATTCAACAGCAGCAGAATAAATACACTTAAGTGCACAATGAACATTCTATGGGACAGACCATATGTTAGGTCACAAAACAAGTTCTTAGCTAACTTATGATGGAAATTGTACCAAATAGTTCTTCAAATACAATGGTACAAAACTAGAAGCTCACAAATATGCTGTAGAACACACTCCCAAACAACTAGTTCTTCAAATACAATGGTACAAAACTAGAAGCTCACAAATATGCTGTAGAACACACTCCCAAACAACTAATAGATAAAATATTGTGAAACAAAAGGAAATGGAAACAATATACTAAAACTTAACAGATGGTACAAAAATAGTTCTAACAGGGAACTTTTCAGTAATAAATGCCTATATTAAGAAAAAAGACTATCTGAAATAACCTAATTTTCTATCTCAGGGAAGTAGAAAAAAAAAGAACAAACTTAGCCAAAAACGAGTAAAAATAAGGAAATAGATTAGAGCAGAAATAAAAACTGGAAAAACCACAGAAATGATGAAACAAAGAACTGTTTTTTTAAAACGATAAAACTGACTAGCCATTATCTAAAAGAAAAAACTGAAATGAATAAAATTAGAAGCAAAGAAGACATTTCAACTCATACCACAGGAATACAAAGGATTATAAGAGACTACTCTGAACAAACATACCCTGAGAAATTTGATGACCTAAAAGAAATAGAAAAGTTCCCAGAAACATGATCCTATTAAGAATGAATAATGAAGAAACAGAAAATCGGAGACCAGTAGCAAGTAAGAAGATTCAATCAGGATTTAAAAACTTCCCAATAAAGAAAAGCCCAGGACCAGACAGTTTCCCTAGTGAAGTCTACCAAAAATTTCAAGAGTAACAATCCTCAAATTTTCCCAAACTCACTTCATTTTTTTTCACTTTATTTCTTTTCAGTGTTCCAGAATTCATTGTTCCAAATTCACTTTATGATGCCAGCATTACCTTGATACCAAAGCCTAATAAAGACACTAGAAGAAAACTACAAATAAATATCCTTGATGAATACAAATGCAAAGATTCTCAACAAAATTCAACAGTATATTCAAAAGATTATACACCATGATAAAAGGGATTTATTCTTGTATGCAAGGAGGGTTCAATAGGATAAGACAGGTGATATACTACATTAATAGGACGAAAGATGAAAATCAACTATATGATCATCTCTATAGATACAGAAAAGGTATTTCAAAACTCAACATCCTTCATGAGAAAAACTCAATAAATTAGATACAGAAGAAATGTAGCTCAACATAATAAAATCCCTATTTGATGAGCCCACAGCTAACATCATACTCAATAATGATAGGCTGGAAGGTCTCTAACATCAGGAACAAGACAAGGGTGCCCACTATCATCATTCCTGTTCAGGATCATAGTGGAAGTCCTGGACCAGTGGAAGCCCAGACCAACTGGCCAAGAAAAGGAAATAACAGGCATCCAAATCAGAAAGAGGAAATTAAAATTGTTTGTAGATGATATGATCTTATATACAGAAATTCCTAGACTCCACCAAAAACCTATTAGAATTAATAACCAATTACAATAAAGTTTCAGGATACAAAACCAATATATAGAAATCAGTTATGTTGCTACAGACTAACAACAAAACATCTAAAAAGAATTTTTTTTTAAAAGTTCCATTTACGTGCCTGGGTTATGGACATTGGGAAGGGTATGTGTTATGGTGAGTGCTGTGAAGTGTGTAAGCCTGACGATTCACAGACCTGTACCCCTGGGGCAATAATACATTATATGTTAATTAAAAAATTTTAAAAAGGAAAAAAAAGTCCCATTTACAATAGCATCAAAAACAATAAAATTCATAGGAATAAATTTAACCAGGGACGTGAAAGATACTCATGAAAGAAAGGAAACAAATGGAAAAATATTCTGTGTTCACAGAGCAGAAGAATTAATATTGTTAATATGTCCATACTACCTAAAATCAATGCAATCACTATCAAAAGTCCAATGACATTTTCACATAGAAAAAAAAATCCTAGAATTTGTATAGAACCATAAAAAGATGCCAAATAGCCAACACAATACCGAGAAAGAAAAACAAACCTGGAAGCACAAAATTCCCTGAATTCAAAGTATATTACAAAGTAATCAAAACAATGGTACTGTCAGAAATAGACGAATGCAATAGAATTGCAAGCCCAGAAATAAACTCACACAAATACTGTTAACAAGTATTTGACACTATATCTGCATCTTTGGTATTTACCAGTACCCCAAAGATACAGATGTAGTGAAACAAAGGGGCACATGCACCCCAGCGTTCACAGTGGCAATGTCCACAATAGCCAAACTATGGAAGGAGCCCAAGATGCCCTTCAAGAGATGAATGGATAAAGATGTGACATATATACAATGGAATATTACTCAACCATTAGGAAGGACTGGAACTGGAACTGGAAGGGATTACACTAAGTGAAATAAGTCAAGCAGACAAACACAATTATCATATGGTTTCACTTATTTGTGGAACATAAGGAAGAGCACGGAGGACCACAGGGGAAGGGAGGGAAAACTGAACGGTAAGAAATCAGAGAGGGAAACAAACCATGAGAGACTCTGCACTCCAGGAAAAAAACTGAGGGTTACAGAAGGGAGGGAGTGGGGGCGTGGGGTAACTGGGTGTTGGGTATTAAGAAGCGCTTGTGTGGCAATGGGTACTGGGTGTTATATGCAACTAATGAATGCTTGAACACTACATCAAAAACTAACAATGTTATTACTACATGCTGGCTAACTGAACACCTTTTAAAAAAATAATAATAAATTCCAAAATGGCAAAACAACAAGAAGTATTTGACAAGGGAATAAAGAATACTCTATGAAGAAAGCATAGTCTTTTTGATAAAAAGTGCTGAGAAAAGTAGATGTTCAGATGCAAGAGAATGAAAATGAACATGTATCTTATGCCAATCACAAAAGTTAATTCAAAATGGATTAAAGGCTTAAACATATGAAAAAAGCTCATTGACACTGGTCTTGACAATATTTTGAATATGACACCAAAAGCAAAAATAAACAAATGGGACTATATCACACTATAAAGCTTTTGCAAAGCAATGATGACCATCAACAAAATGAAACGGTAACTTACAGAATAAGAGAAAATAATCTGCAAATTGTATGTTGGAAAAGGAGTCCAAATGTGTAAGAAACTCACAGAACTCAAGAAAAAAAATCCAATTAAAAAGTGGGCACAAAACCTGTATGGGCATTTTCCCAAAAAAGACCTTAAAATAGCCAACAGGTACATGAAAAAATGGTCAAAAATTACCAATCATCAAGGAATTGGAAATCAAAATCACAATGAAGTAACACCTAATACCTATTAGAATGATTATTATCAAAAAGATAAGAGGTTACAATTGTTGGCAAGGATATGGAAAAAGGAATACTTATACACTGTTGGTGAGAGGGTAAAAGGTATAGCCACTATGGAAAACAGCATGGATTTTCCTTAAAAAATTAAAAATATAACTAGCATATTATCCAGCAATCCCACTTCTGGGTATATATCTGAAAGCCATCATACTTCTATCCTAAAGAGAGATCTGTACCTCCATATTCATTGCATCATTATTCATAATAGTCAAGATATAGAAACCACTTAAGTGTTCATTGGCAGATGGATATATATATATATATATATGTATATGTGTGTGTATATACATATATATGTATATATACATGTATCCCCACTGTGTGTGTATGTGATACATATATACACACATACACATATTTCAGCCATTAAAAAAAAATCATGTCATTTGCAACAACATGGATGGACCCAGAGAGCATAATGCCAAGTAAAATAAGTTAGACAGAGAAAGGCTAATACTTTATGATCTCCTTTATATGCAGAATCTTAAAGGGAGAATAGAATGGTGATTTCCGGGGGTTATAAGGTGGGGAAAACAGGAAGATATTGGTCAAAGGGTACAAATTTCCATTTACAAAATGTGTAAGTTCTAGGGTTATTGTTTATAGCAGTGTGACTAGAGTTAAAAATACTATATTATAAAAAAAAATACTATATTATGGGGCGCCTGGGTGGCTCAGTGGGTTAAGCTGCTGCTGCCTTCGGCTCAGCTCGTGATCTTAGGGTCCTGGGATCGAGCCCCGCATTGGGCTCTCTGCTCAGCAGGGAGCCTCCTTCCCCCTCTCTCTCTGCCTGCCTCTCTGCCTACTTGTGATCTCTGTCAAATAAATAAATAAAATCTTAAAAAAAAATACTGTATTATATACTTGGAAATTTCTAAGAGTAAATCTTAAATGTTCTCATCACATACACACACACACACACAAAGGTAATTTATTGAGGTGATAAAGGTATTAATTAACCTTATTATGGTAATCATTTTGCAATATATACAGGTATCAAATCATCACACTGCATACCCTCAACTTTCACACAATGTTGTATGTCAGTTATTCCTCAGTAAAGCTAGGATAGGGTGGGGATTCCTTTCTTTATAGATAGCACAGAAACAAACAAAAAGTCTACGTTTCTAGATTTATACATTGTTTTACTCAGCAGTGTGGGTTCTCAATGCAGCAGTTCTCCAAAAGGGTACTTCTTATTTGTGTTACATGATTAACCAGGCCACCTTCTCCTTTTTTTCAGTTGTACACCCTTATTTTACAACACTGATATATATCCTGGTCTCCACAGAAGACCCCACAAGGGCCTTTCATATCCTTCAAGCTCTTAACCTCTATCCAGTGTCTCAAACTGAGGAGGGATCAGAATGGCTATTTGAAAGCCAGCAGTGGAAGACCATAACCTCTTTATTTTTTTTTATCCCCAGGTGCAGAACGTGGATTTTTGCCTACAAGTACCACAGTCAATCAATCAATAAATTACCAACCATAAAATGGAGGCTTCTGAGTTCAGTATTTTCTTTAACAGGACCCTGTCACTTTGCCTTAGGTGGCTCACAGGATATATGCCAGTATACAGAAGAGAAACTTACTGGACCACAAGAACATCTAAGCCAGAATATCTGAGTTCACTACCATAGAATTTGCATGTGCCTTTTAGCCCTTTGTCTATGCCCTTTAGTCAAGCATCATGTCAAATCTTTTGCCCATTTTCTGAATTATTAAACAGTAAAATTGACTTTTTAATTCTTTTGGTGTATAGTTTTATTAATTTTGTCATGGTGAGGAAGGTTCCGCTTTAAGAGTTTGGCTCCTACAGTTTCCACTGCCAACTGCTTTCATTGTCTCTACTGTTCTACCATGGGATTGCCTGAGGAATTGGGGTACAAGAAAATAGAAAACAAAAAACAAAAAACACAAGAATCTCTTCTACTGTCCTTGAGCTTGAACTAGAGGTATCTCCTAGATACCTCTCTGTCTGCTCCAAATGCCCAAACTCAAGTCAAAGAAAACCAAAATAGGAGATGTAGAAGGTTGATAATTTTTTATCTGCTAATTAAATGTCATCTTGAATATGGGTTTTCTTACCTGATCTTCTGGCTCACCTTTACTTTTTAGAAACACCAAATACCTGAGCAGCTTTGCACTGACTCCAGGTTTATAGTTCTATTAGCAGGAGAGAAAGGCTAGAATGTATATATGCCATCTTACATATAAGTAGTCTGTTTTTTTAAAACCATGATTTCTATCTTCTTGGTAGCAATAATTCTTCACATATTCTAGATATATGCCCCCAAAGCATGTATTTTCCAAATATTTTCTCTGAGTCTATGGATTCTTTTGAAGAGCAAATATTTTAATCTTAAGTCCAATTTATTATTTTTTCTGCCATGGTTTATGTTTTTTGTGTTATACAGATTTTGTATTCTTCTGGAAGATTTATAATTTTAGTCTTACACATGGAACCATAATCCATTCTGAATAACTTTTATATGTGGTGTGGGCTAAGGCTTTTGGTTCATTATTTACATGCGTATATTTGTTCCAGCACAATTTGCTGAAGACTATTCTTTCCTCACTGAATTACTCTGACACCTTTGTTGAAAATCAGCAACCATACAACTTATAATATTTACAAAGAAACAAGGAGAAAAAGTAGACTGTAATAACATACCAGAGACACCATGGCCCAACCAGTCTTGTTATAGATGAATTCCAAGTTGTTCCTTCTTAAATAGAGCAAACCGCCAACGAGTGACACTAACAGGGCCAAAGCTATGGTGCCAGAATAGTTGGGTGGTCTGAAGACTCGAATCTGCAAACATGCAATGAAAATTTTTAGAGCTGAATAAAGTAAACTATTTTTTCTCTTGACCATATCCTAGTCCTTCCAATTTTCAATTCCAAAACTTCAGAAAGGTGACACCCTACTTTTCATTTGTGGAACTAACTCCTTTTATTCTTTACAAATCAAAAACATATGGCTTCCAACATTATGGCTATGTAAAAAGGTAACCAATTAATATACACACACTACCTATATCTAACCCACAACTACTGTGTTTCACCTATGAAACATGGGATCATCTAGTACAGGGGGAGGAAATGGGAGTGTAATTTATTTATTATTCCAAATTGGGACATTATAACATCTTTAACATTTTTTAACATCTTTACCAACATATAATACTTATACCATACAATTCACTTGGTGTACAATTCAATAGTTTTTAGTATATTCAGGGGGTTGTGTAACCGTCACCAAAGTCAGCATCAGAACATTCCAATCACATCAAAAGAAAACCCTTCAGCAATCCCCCTGGTATGCCCCTCACCCTACAACACTAAAAGGCCATGAATCTACTCTTGTCTATACAGATTACTCTTTTACTAAACTTTCCATATAATATGTGGTCTTCTATAACTGGCTTCTTCCACTTAGCATGATGTTTTCAACATTCTTCTTGTAGCATGTTTCAGTACTTCATTCCTTTTTATGGCTGAACATTCCTTTGTACAGAAATACCACAATTTGATACCAATTATCAGTTGATAGGCATTTGGGTTGTTTCCACCTTGTGGCTATTATGAATAATGCTGCTATAACCATTCTGGTACAAGAATTTGTGTGGGTACACATTCTCATTTATCTTGGATATATACCTAAGAGTAGAATTGCTGAGTTATACAGTAATGCTATGTTTCCTGGTTTGAGTAATTGCCTGACTGTTTTCCAAAGTGGCTGTACCATTTAACATTCCCACTGGTAGTGTATGAGAATTCTGATTTCTCCACTTCCTTGACAATATTTTCTCTCATTCACTGATTCCTATATACATGCTAGATATAAGTCCTTTGTCAAAAAATGATTTGTAACTATTTTCTCCCCTTCTGTGGGTTGTCTTTTCATTTTCTTGATGATGTCCACTAAAACATAAAAGCTGTTTTTAAAAAGTGGATGGCATTGTTATGAAATCATGATTTCAAAGTATATACAGATCTTGGTTCTAATAATATTTCTCACTAAAAGAAACCAAGGCTCTGAGAAGAGATGTATAATTGAGTGCTACACAGGGAAGATTAGGTAGATAAGCCTGAAATATCTTATGTCAGGAAAGTTAAGAAAATGCTCAAAAGAAAATAACAGAGAGCGGGGCACCTGAGTGGCTCAGTGGGTTAAGCCTCTGCCTTCGGCTCAGGTCATGGTCTCAGGGTCCTGGGATCGAGCCCCGCATTGGGCTATCTGCTCAGCTGGGAGTCTGCTTCTCCCTCTCTCTCTGTCTGCCTCTCTGCCTACTTGCGATTTCTCTGTCAAATAAATAAAATCTTTAAAAAAAAAGAAAAGAAAAGAAAATGACAGAGAGATGTCACACCGACACAGGAGCCAGCATAAAGAAGATTCTGCTAGTCAAATCTAGAACAATTTTAGTACCAAAATATTTAAAGTATAGTTGTAACTTACTAACCACTGGAGAAAAAAATGCAACTCATGAGTCCCTACCAATGACTGATAGGTAGGAGAGGAGAATTCTTGCTCACAGTAAAATGCTGAAGGCTAAGTAGAAATATGGAGGGAGGAGAAGTGGAACATCATCATATTGCAACCATTTTGGTAAAATCTGGATCAAAGAAAAATCACCAATGGATGTTAGATCTAGGTAAAAATTTTGATGAGGAGTATGATATTTCTCTGACATTAAGGTGTTTCCACACAGCTTACTAATTACAAGGAGGGTACAAGCAATACTAATTGCTATACAATTATACAGCAGAGAAAAGGAAACACCCTGACCAGATAATCGAAATTAAAGATCATCAATGAGAGTCAAGACAGATATCATGACCAAAACATGACCTATGTAGTACTATGTTTAAGAATATGTAAATAGGGGACGCCTGGGTGGCTCGGTTAAGCGGCTGCCTTCGGCTCAGGTCATGATCCCAGCGTCCTGGGATCGAGTCCCACATCAGGCTCCTTGCTCCGCAGGGAGCCTGCTTCTCCCTCTGCCTCTGTCTGCCTGTGCTCGCTCGCTCTCTCTCTCCCTCTCTCTCTGATAAATAAATAAATTAAAAAATAAAATAAAAAAAAATGTGTAAATAGAATCTAATCATTAAAAAAGCAAAACAAAACAAAAAAAAAAAACCAGAAAAAAAATAAATACCAGGCAAATAAAATGAGGATCATTCTATTTAAAAAGTGAAAAAGGATTCAAGATGTCAATGTATTTAAAAGACAAAGATGGGCTATGGAAATATTCCAGATTAAAAGATGCTAAAAAAACCTGATGACTAAATGCAATGACTAACTCTAGAATGGATCTTGTACTGGAGGCATGAAAATGCTATTAAAGGGTATTTTTAGGTAACTGACTTTAGTTTAGAATATGGATAGTAGCTCAAATAAAAATATTACATCATTGTAAATCTGTGAAGGTGATATCCGTACTGTTCTTATGTATGTTTCAGGAAATGCAGTTCACCTTCTGAAAAGAAATATATATGCATCTATGAAGTATGTATATAGAGAGATAGGAGTGGGGAGAATAAAGTGGTAAAGCAAAAGGGGTAAAATGTTAAGTATATAGGTGAATTTGATAAAGGTACACATTGGTACTATTTGCATTATTTTCATGTGTGAAACTTTTTAACGGTTGAAATTATTTCCAAATATTTCTGAACAAAAGTATATTTATCTTATAACTTAAAGTGTAGATATGATCAATAGATTAGAATCATATCTGATGAAAATTCAGTAACTCTTATAAAGAATTAATAGTACCTTATCAATATTACACTTAGTATCTTGTATGAACTAAATGATACCACTGCAGAACTGAGTATTTGCCAAAAGATTACAGAAAAAAGATGACAAGAGTTAACAATGATGTCAAACACCCATCTTGACTAAGAATAAATATGTTTACACCTTATGGTAAAAACTGCATATTTTAAAATTACTGGTTATTTTTTATTTATTTTTATTTATTTTATTATTTATTTGTTTATCTTTATTATAATATATTATTATGTATTATATATTTACATGTATAATTATATATTATATATTTATATTTAAATATAATATTTATATTTAGATATTATATATTTATAATTTTATATCTTTATATTTATATATGTAACATTTATTTACAATTTATATATTATTTATATATTTGTATTTATATATTATTTGTATATTTTAATTTTTATTTATTTATTTTATTTTATTACTGGTTATAATTGTTCACTATAGAAAATTCTGGTGAGATGAAGGAATAAAGCAGCCTTAAGACCTCCCCATAGACATTAACTACCATCAAGATTTTTGTTTGTTTACTTCCTGAATAAACTCTCTACATATCTACATTATATTTATGGTATTTTTTTTTTTAAGATTGTTTATTTATTTGACAGACCGAGATCACAGTAGGCAGAGACAGGCAGAGAGAGAGGAGGAAGCAGGCTCCCTGCTGAGCACAGAACCCGATGCAGGGCTCGATCCCAGGACCCTGAGATCATGACCTGAGCTGAAGGCAGAGGCTTTAACCCACTGAGCCACCCAGGCGCCCTTATATTTATGTTTTAAAACAAAATTCTAGATCATACTATAAAGGCTATTTTTCTAACCTTGAGCTTCTTTCTATGTCAAATACACTTGCAGACCATTTTTGTCCATGCTATATAGTACATTTAAGTAGTCTCCTATTTTTAGACATTTCACTTATTTCCAATTGTTTTCCATTTACAATGAATGTTGTTTAAAAAATATTTATATGGCTAAGTATTTCAATCATCCCTAATTATATCCTTAGGTTACATTTCTAGAAGTAGAATTAGTTAAATTACATAAAATAAAGACATTACACACACTCAGAATTAAGTTATTCCATAGTTCAAAGAACAGTATACATATTTTCTCACATGGTTCATGAAAAGTAGTATATCATTTGTATTTGCCCAAAAGCTAAATAAAAAGTACACTTTTTAATTAGAATTTCTTTACTAATACCTCTGAATAATATTCCAAATATATTTTAGTCTCTGAAATTACTTTTTGCCAACCTGTGTACTTTTTAATGGTTCTTAAATATACCATTATTCTAAAAACCATTTAAATTCACCTAATCCAGTCAAAATTCAGCTTACGCTACCACATAGTTTTCTCTAAGCAAGGAAAAATATTCTATAGAGTAATTTTAAGAATCCTTTAGCCTTACTACAGTGCTGTAACAAACCAAACTAATTAGTCTATTATTAAAACTGTAGGGAATAAAAACATACATGAACATCTGTTCTGTCAGCAATCCACTTTGCTAGTTGTTCAGCAGCAAATCCAATTCTTTGAAGGTCAAAAGTATCAGCTCTTTTTGGTCTGCCTTTTGGAGGAAAATGCATGAATGTAGGAGCAGAATTCATGTTGAGCTGTAAAACGTAAGATAAAAAAAACTAAATGTAATATTGCAGCAATCTTTATATCTCATTAATCTAACATTTTATGGTTTTTTTTGCATGAATTTTAAAAAGATAGAATTTATTATGAAAATTCAAGTGGCCTTCCAGAGCTTAATTATTGTGTTTATTCATTGTAATATACTACTGACTGAAAAAAAACTTGTGAATTTGACTAAGTTCTCGAAACCATCACATATAATGTACTATTTCACTTAAGCAGTTATTAAAGAAAAAGTACTGGCACTTGTTGAAAAATATAAATGCATAAGAGCATTAATGTCAAATTACTAAATTATTAAAAATTAGAAGACTTCTTAAAAATGATGATTATATCAGAAACCAACATTTTTGTTCTAAATAACCTGAATTTACCAGATTACAGGAGAAATCCACAATGGTAATCTTTTTCTGCTCAATTGCTCTATTAATTCAAGTGTCTTACAATGATTATATCTCACAACTATTTTCTGTATGTAGTTTCATTTGAAGAGTGTATTGAATAGAATACTACTTTAATATAAATGGTGCCTATTAAGAATACCTAAAACAAATGTTAGCTTAATTTGCACTGAGTAGCAAACTATAAAAATTATATAAATTAAATTCTCACTGCTAAGGAATCATGAAAAATGCCTCAAATAAAAGGCCAATAGATTTTTGGCCTTGACATGCAGTATAGCTCAGCATTTCACAATACTGAGAATGAAAAGTGAAATCTAAGCAAAAACTGTCATCGCAGCTGACACCAAAGTAAAGATACAGCTGTACCAACAGTGGGCTTGCATGTTATGGACATTAGTAAGGCTGGTTAAAGAGAACAAAACACACAGTCACCAGTTGCCTTCTTGTCTGTGCTTTTTCCAATGCCAGATTTTGTTACTGTGTGTTTCCATGGTGGGTGCACAAGAGACAGCTAGAGCCAACATGTAAATAACATATTACAAGTAAAAACTCTCTGCATTGGAACAAAGTCCTAAGGTTTAAGATCTAAAAATCTCAGAGTTAAAAAGTAATCTTATTCAAAGCTTTCATCTTCATTAAAGTGTACAAATTCCCCAAGACTATACACAAAGCAGGGTACAATACAGATCTTATTGCTAGTCCACACCTGCTTCTAACACACCACAATCATTAACTGGTCGGTCTGTTACCATTCACTTAGCCTCAACCATTACATGGGAATCACATATAATTGAAGTTACTTTCCCAACAAGCCCCCAGTAAGTCTTATCAATCCTGTTAATATTATCTTTGGAAGCACAATGTTTTAAAATGTCAATTTAGAAAGAGCTCTTTAACAAAGTGTGGCTCAATAGTTAGTGAGAAAAGAAACCTAGCATTAAAAATCTTTTAGTTCTCAATAAAGCAAAATATGTACCTTACCTATTTTTGTACATTATAATTCCCCATAAAACCACTAACTGCTATAACTTTTATGCATTTTTAAAATAATTCTTTTTGCTAAGCCAGGGGCTAGGTTTTAGATAAGACAAAACAGTTCTATATTCAGAATTCTGCTGAATCAAAATTAACCTGAGGAAAGTTTTCAACTAAAAACAATCTTGATGTCAACTTTCGTATCTGTCAAACTTTAAAAAAAAAATCTTATGTCTAAAGCATACAGAAGAATTCAATAATTATATCTAACAATATATCTATATGGTTATATACTGGCAGCCTGTATAGTCGGTATTCAGCACACAGTTTGAATTAGTTGCCCACATTTTAAAGATAGAAAAATTTCATATAAAATTCATATTTGGGTTTCTCCTTGAAAAAAGCAACTCCAGCTATATGTGGCCTGCATTTGCTAAACATAGCTAGAACAAGCTGTATCCTTCTGAGGTCAAGTTTGTCTGCTCCAGTTTGCTAAAGTCCTCATCCACACCATACTGTTGACTCAACAACGAGACCAACAGCATAGTGTTTTGCTGAATTTATTTCTTAACAGTAGTTAGGAGAAAATGAAATCAGAGTATTTCCACTAAAGACTTATTTTATAAAAAATGACCCAGAAAGACATTGTTTTATAAAAATAGGAGAGAACATATGTAATTATGCAAGTAAAGAACTAATGTGTTTAATATATTAAGAATGTAGCACATATATAAAGATACCATAATTCAACTAAACTAATACCATAATTCAACTAAACTACTTAGTTTACAAACTTGGCCAGGAGAGATATTTGGGCTTGAAGCCTCTGCTCTTGCAGGCATACTGGACCTGGACAACTATTTCCTAATATGGTAGAGAGAATTCAAATATATAATGAATAGCACTTCACCTGATGATCTCTAAGGTCAATTCTCCTGAGAGTCCATGGAGACGTATAAATTCCATGCATTAGTCCTTGGTTGTTACAGTACTATCATTTTCCTTTGTAAAGTTATTTGAAATTACAGATGGTCCCTGACTTATGACAGTTCACCTTGCAATTTTTTAACCTTACAACGGTGCCAAAGTGTACATATTCAGCAGAAATTGTACTTCAAATTTTGATTTTTTATCTTTTGGTGGGGTGGTGATACACAAAACAATATTCTTTCTTGATGCTGACCAAGCGCAGTGAGCCACGGCGCTCAGTCAACCATGCGATCATGAGGGTAAACAACTGATACAGCAACAACCATTCTGTGCCCATACAACCATTCTGTCTTTCACTTTGACTCCCATATTCAATAAATCACAAAGGATAATTCTGTCCAACTGTAGACAATTCAAGTGTTCTGAGCACACTGAAGGGAGGGTAGGCTAAACTATGATATTCAGTAGTTAGGTGTATTAAATGCATTTCTGACTTACAATATTTTCGACTTACAACGAATGGCTTTATTGGAACATAATCCCAATGTAAGTCAAGGAAGATCTGTACATATATGTATACATCTGTGTGTTTTATTATGATAGTATCACTATCAGCTCCCTGATCTGTAAGCTCTTTATGGGGAAGAGCTATAGATGTGTTTCTCACCAATCCATTGCTCCTACAGAGTAGAGAATCAGTAACATTTGTTGAATAGATGAACAGAAGGAAACATCCCAAAAGACAAATAAATTTATAGGGGAAGAAATAAGTGAGGAATACTAACAGGAAAGACCAAGAATAAAGGGTATTGAAGGCAAAAGGAAAAAAAAAAAAGGAATTTCTTATTCAACTAGAAACTGGCAAAGATGAATGAATAATCAATCTGGAAGCAAATAAGCAAAAGTACTTACTAATGGCCCATTTATAATTAGTAAGCTAGATTCTTTACAGAACTAAATGCTTTTCCATGACCTGATAAAGTATTATGCCAAAGAATGTCACATGTGAGAAAAATAAAATAGATCAAACTAATCAATGCCATGTACTTCAATAATTTTACATTTGAAAAGCACTGATCATGCAGTGATAAGCAGAAAAATATTCGTAGCTGCGGGGTAATAGCATAAGAACTAGAGCTCTGGGAGACAAACTACTCTCCTTAGAGGCCCTTTCTCCAAAGACAGTCGCTTTTAGGTTATGGCTTCAACATATGAGTTTGGGAGGCACACAATTCAGTCTGTAACAGAGAATATTTTTAAATAAGTATTTATTACTTTACATGTAAAATTCTCCTTATCTGTCACATTGGAAGAAGTGAGGGTTAAGTAAACATACATTGAATTTATATAAAATTTCATAAATTTATGCAAAATGTCACCTAAACCCAATATGGTTAAATGTCAAAATAAGGATAATGCATGTAAACTACCACTATGTGCTTGAAAAAAGACATTTCCTCTATAATGGAAAAGTCAGAATGTGTTTACCATACTAATAGCAAAAACTGTGCAATGATAAAGATAACGTTGGCTAAAATTATTTTAATCACATTACAGAATTTATTATAACTACGTATTATAGTTATTAACTTATAAGTTAATAACTTATATTAACTTAGTTAATATAGTTATTAACTCAATGCATTTGTATTTTTATTTGACAAACAAAAAGTTATTCACCATAACCAACTCTATTAAATATATTAGCAAAATAAGATATATATATATGTATATATATATAATATATACAGCAAAATATATTAGCAAAATAAAATAACTCTTTTACCTGTTGGAAAACATCTGTCCCCTCATCATAGTCTACCATACTGAAGAAGAGTTTGTTGCAAAAGGCAGATGAGTAGCGCCAGGAGTTAGCCAGTATTTGATATTCTTCATTAGCTTGCCTGATGAGGAGAATGGGTCAGAGTTAAGACATATCAGTAGTCCAGGGTTAACAAAGCTGTTAATGAAACAGGTAATTCTAACACCAGGGTTGGCTAATTTGGCTACTTTCTGTACAGACTGCAAGCCCTGATATTATGTTTTCACATAGTTGTAACAAAAGATTCCATCACATGTGAAAATTATTTAAGATTCATATTTTGTTGTTCATAAAGCTTTACTAAGCCCCAGCCACACTGATCCATTTGCATTGCTACGACTGCTAGTGTACTATGTATGGGCAGAGTTGAACGGTTGCAATGGAAAGTGTGTGGGCCAAAAGTCTGGCAGGGCCCTTTAAATTATCAACAACTCTAACTCCAGGGTTTGTGGCATCCCCTAAACCTATAATTTAAATCTTCAGATGATTTTTAGTAAAGGACATAAAGCAATTTTTAAGAGTATGGGCAATTCAGTTTAACGGAGAACAAAATAATAGGCATTTTTAAAATTGTAAACACATTATATAGCATCTTTATATATTTCATTTATCTAAAAGTGAATTTACATTCAAAGTTACTAAAGTAATCAGTAAAAGTAAGTAAAAATTCCCCTCGTAGTTAAACCACATGCCACAAATAAGCCCTCCTCTATGAACATTATTCACTCCTATTTTGAATTTCTATTGGATATTTTATTGATTTTCCAATTATAAAGCTTTATTTAAGTGTAGGGTTGGAGTAGAAACAGATATATGGAATTGCTAGAAGGATGTTAAGTACAGTTATAGAAACAAGAGGCAACAGGTGATCATTAAAACATGTTTTTATAAAGTGTGTTACCTCCATATAACTGAGAAAGGAGTTTATTTCCTCCCTCGCCCAAAATGGAAGATATAAAAATGTATAACCTCATAGTAACACAAAGACTTGGAGTAGAGTCAGAAGCAGATAAGAGATTTCAAGAAATACCTGGAAAACAGAAAGCTAGTGGAGAAGTTTTGATGGCGGAAGGTACAATCACAAAGGGAGATTGCAGTGCAGGAAAGAGTTGGGAAAGATTCTGGATTAAGAAGCAGCAGAGTCTGGAGATAAGAAATGGAGTTCAGAGATCATAATTAAATTTCTTTATATGGAATAGAAGATCCAACCTCCTGCACCACTCCCAACCAGTTCCTATGTTAGTCTTTCTATAGCTAAATGACTGGATTATTTAAAAAAAAAAAAAAATCGCCTTATGTGATTGAGGAAAACAGAACATGATTTTAAAAAAAACAAAAACAAACGAAAAAAGGAGAAAATCTCAAACAAAACCACCTTCAGAAGAAACATAATTTAAAGTAGTTCAAAACATTAAAAAGAAACTTTAATATACTCAGAAAAAGTGAGGGGAATTTGTCAAGAACTACGCAGAGGATGAGATTTTATCTTACACAGAAGCTAACAAGCTACCCTGTTACTGTTTCATGGAAGCTGGCAGAAAAGATGAGACTGCTGGGTCACTGACAAAGGACTTTATTACTTCGTGTTCATTCACATCAGTTCCCCCCGCCCCCAAGTCTCACCGGTGACACAATGGGTCCTTCGTGAACGCCAGCACACACGGTTAACTGGGTTACAAGAGGGGAACACCGACTTTGAGGGACTTACAGTTTCTATAATAAGTGAGATAAAGCCTGTGCTTTGTTCAGTAGGGGACATTACTTCATTCCTTAAGGCTTCTCATTGCACATACACCCTTGAGAAACTGCCCAGGTAAAGAGCAGTCAGGCCTCTGACTTCTTGGCAAAACGAGTTAGAACATGCAGGGATGCTCAGGGCCCATAATAGCCTGCTTCTTCCAACAGTAATTCACATACACATACAACATCATAGAAAAAAGGAACAAAGAAAGTAAAAGAGAGCACTTAAAATTTAAAATGATTGTTGAAATTAAATACCAATATTAGAAGATAGTGTTAAATAAAATTTACAGAATAAAAAAGACACAGGTGGACTATAATGGAAAAAAAGAGGGGAAAGGGACATACAGATATAATCCAAAAGTTCCAACTTTCAGAGAAGACCCAGAAATACAAGAGAGAATACAGGAAATATTTCTGGAAACATAATACAATGAAAGGAGACTAAGTCTTCAAATTAAAATTATTACCCAGATTCTAAGTAAGAAAAACAAGAAAAGACCCAATTCCAGACATAATATGATATTTCAGATTATTATAGATAAAAAAGAATGTCAGAGGAAAAAATATGTAACGATGACAATGAGATTGGGATTAGACAGGTAATTACCAGCACTGGATATTGGCAGATAACTGAACAATTCCATCAGAGTTTTGAGAGCATGTTATTTTCAATGTAGAAGTCAGTATCAAGCCCAACAATTAAGTTTGAAATAAACATATTCTCAGAAATGTAAGGAATATGAAATTACCTTAGGATTTAACAGAAAGGTAATTTTGAATGAGAAAAATGAGAAAACTTGGAAGTATGATAGAAATGCTATAAGAAAGGGGAAAGGGCAACTAGAATTATGGTTAAGGTAGGCAGGGTAGAAGATGTGTAAGAAAACTGTGATCCAACTAAGAAGTTATAAAGTACAAATTAGAACAGAAATCTAATTGGACTTTAAGATAAGAAGATTCTAAGCAATTATTAGAATCAGTAAAAGTTGGAAGATACTAAGACCATATTATGTAAGACATATTTGGTCCAGGAAAAACTATAAAAAAAGAATATTTAAGATGTAAATTAAAATATATCATAATATTGGGACATCAGTTGTTAAGCATCTGCCTTCAGCTCAGGTCACGATACCAGGGTCCTGGGATCGAGCCCGGCATCAAGCTCCCTGCTCAGTGGGAAACCTGCTTCTCCCTCTCCCACGTCCCCTGGTTGTGTTCCCTCCCTCACTGTGCCTCTGTCAAATAAATAATTAAAATCTTTTTTTTTAAATGTATCATAATTTTGGTTAATTGGAAATGAGAAAGGTTCATTATTTTGAACAGTATGGAATGTAAATGTTGTCAACTCTTGACACCGTAAAAGTATAATTAACAGGGTCTGGTAGGTAAAAGAGGAGGGGAAGAGGTGAGAAGAAAGGGTGTGCTTACTAATCTTCATGTGACCAGTGAGGGAATAGGAGAAGTCATCTATAGCTAATGGACAAGAAATAGAAGGATACTATTTACTGTTACAATAATAAAAGAACTAGGAAGCTATACAAATAAGGAGAGCTGAATTAAATACTTACCTGTCATAGAAAGAAACATCAAGATCAAGTCTGCTTTATGAAATATTATTATAAGAATAACATTTTGCAATATGAAGGAAAAAAAATCACCAGAGGAATAAAATACAAAGGAATAAAATGATTGCCTATGGCCAAGTACTCACAGAGATGAGTATAAAGACTAAGGAGTGTAGTTGTTCATTTTAGACATTTTGTTTTCTTATTAACAAGGAGCACATAATATTGCTGTGATTAATATCTATATATATAGAGAGATATTTAAAAGGATAAAATACAAACAGGGCTATAATCTGAGGTCATTTAGCATAAAGACCCTAAGGGCATCATTTTATCGGACCATAGTACAAAAACAGATCATTATAAAGGATCCGCTTAAGACTGCCTTGCGCTTGATCACAATCTTTTAAAGCTTTGGTGGTTGAGTAAGATTTAATTTACTATAATTCACTAAAAAACTATTCACTAAGCACTTAATGGCAATAACTGAGCTAATTTCTAAGGTCTCTGTTCTCATGAAGTTAATATTTTAGTGGAGACATATAGTAAACAACCAAATAAGTATTTAAATCTATAAAATGTATAATAATATGCACTGAGAAAATAATACAGAGAATGGTATTACAGAAAATAACGGAGGATCTATGTAGATGGACTGTCAAGAATTAGGTTTTTCAGAGAAAATGACTCTAAAGTTAAAATCCCGAAGATGAGAAAAAAACACAACACTGAAACAAGCTAAAGAATAAACATTTCAGGGGCGCCTGGGTGGCTCAGTGGGTTAAAGCCTCTGCTTTAGGCTCAGGTCATGGTCCCAGGGTCCTGGGATCAAGCCCCACATCGGGCTATCTGCTCCATGGAGAGCCTGCTTCCTCCTCTTTCTCCCTGCCTGCCTCTCTGCCTACTTGTAATCTCTGTCTGTCAAGTAAATAAATAAAATCTTAAAAAAAAAAAAAAAAAAAGAATAAAGATTTCAGGTAGCAGGAAAAGCAAGCACAAAGGCCTAAGGAGGGAAAGAGCTTAACATGCTGGTAAAATGAAGCTGTGACATAATAATGAGAACATGCTCTCTGTTTATTAGAGGAACTAACAGAGAATACAGAGCTTAAGCTCTCCCTCATCTATTAAAACAGTGCCTCACTGCAACAATAAAAACAGTAAAGACCAACATAAGTCCTAAAATCTGATTAGATTTTGTTGTATGGAAAATATTACTGGTAAGTATTCAACATTGATTTTTTTTTTTTGATTTTTGAAGAAGCCCTTTGCACAGTGAATTGGCACCAAAAATTAAGTAGGTCTGAACTTCTCTGAACACTAATAAACCTCGAGAGAACAATGCCACCTTTAGAAAAAATCATTAAACAGATAACATCACAATTAAAAAAACAGTATATTTTTCCACAAAAGAACATTTTAACTTCAAAAAACTGAAACTAAGGGAAACAGCAAATCTGCAAAAACTGGCTATTTTTTGATAGTATTCTAAGAAATTAAAATGCTTGATTCCGAAAAATATGCAAGAAGACTATCAAATTTTAGTATTCAACATCTGTGTACAGTATCTTATTGAGTGATGTAGCATAGCAATAATACTGAATTTCTTTCCCTCGTTATGCTATAACTAGACCAGGCCTACTGTAGTCTACTAAGTATTCATTCATGCAGTCACTACTTCACTCCACAAATATGCAGTATTGCCACCAAAAATTAAAAAGGAGCAAAGGCTCTGATCTTAAGGAGAATACAGTCCAGTGAGAGATGCCTCATACAAGTATATCCAACATTTCAGATAATCATAAGTACTCTGAAGAAAATAAAAGAAAATGTGACAGAGTATTGAGAAGTCAAAGAGGATGAATTAATTTTGCCTTCAGACTATTTATTCCATATCACCCCACCTTTTCAGCTAAAGTTTCCAACTAGCAATTGTAGATTCTATCCTGTGTTCCAAAGCCGGAGTTTCCCCACTGCCTATATAAAAGACAATGGGCAGAACAGAAGGCAAGATCATCCGTACACCAGCCACAACTTAGATCTATGACCAATACTATATGACCGTATCATACTTAAAAGCTCTGTTTTATGACATCCCAAGCTCATTCTCGGAGTTTAAATCCTTTGCTTAGAATGTCCTCCCTCTTTCAAAAGTTTGCTCAAAAACTTCCTCTCCTTCAGAAGTCACTTCAAATCTCTATACCTAAAATATTTTCTAAGGCAACTGCCTGAAATAGAACTTCTCAGCTAATGTATATTACTATTTGTTTTATCCATATATCTGGTCCATTTATGCATGCTGTATTTATCCGCTGACTATTCAATGGATAGGACCTAGTAAAGAATGGGCACTTAACTAAGGTTTGATGATGGTGATAATGAATAATATAATTTCATTATATGTATATTATATATAACATATATTTATATATATAAAGTCAATATAGCATATATACCCTAAAACTAAATATCACTACATTAGAAATTCTGAATTCCGTAAGGACTAAAAGCCCACTGTGTCAAATGTACATTATAGGTTAATGTCTTGTACATTACAGGTTACTATCTCTTTTAAGGCCCATTTACTTTACTCTACTGGTTGTCTTGGGAAGAAAAGAAAGAAATATTTTAAATCTATTTACCATCCCAAATACATGCTATTTGCCAAAGGATTGGTAGGCATGACTTGAAAGGTTATAACGACCAAATCATCAATCTAACAGCATCTAATATAATGACTAAATCATCATCTAACATCTAGCATCATCTAAAACCTCATCTAACATAATCCATAACGTCAATTTCATATGCAAATATGGAACCCAGATCTTAATCATCAACGATGTTTATTCAGCATTTTAATATGTGCTACAATAATAAAGAATTGTAACTTATAATCTCTACCTTTAAGCGGCTTCTAAGAAAAATGAATAGAAATGCACTAAAGGTCCATTTATATGAAAATTTTTCGTACAATATTGTAAATGTATTTTCTCATCCTTGTCATTTTAATAACATTTTCTTTTCTCTAGCTTTATTATAAGAATACAGTATATAATACATATTATATATAAAATACTTGCTAATCAATTGTTTATGTTATATATAAAGCTTCCTGTCAACAGTAGGCTATTAGTAAGTTCTGGGGGAGTCAAAGTTATGCACAGGGAACCTGGGTGGCTCAGTCGATTAAGAATCTACCCTCCGCTCAGGTCATGATCCCAGGGTCCTGGGGATCAAGTCCCACACTGAACTCCCTGCTGTGCAGGGAGCCTGCTTCTCCTTCTGCCTCTCTCTCTCTCTCTCTCTGTCTCTCATGAATAAATAAATTTTTAAAAATTTTTTTTAAAAAGTTATGTACAGATTTTCGAATGCATACAGGGATCAGTGTCCCTAACCCCTGCATTGTTCAAAGATCAAATGTATATTAAAAAAAAGAATGCAGATTCTAAGTATGATATATATAGCATATACAGGAGAATGAGAGCACAGTGGACTGGAGTAGTTGGACAAAGTGTGAATGTGAAAATATTCAGAAAAGAATGGAAGGACTAAAATTATAAGGAAGGGTAGAAAGAGAATATTAAGGTAGCAGAAGCATTATAAACAAAGACCACCCAGTCTGAAATGTGTATTATATATTTTAAATAATAGAATTTAGGCTTCATGTTAGAAAATAAGGGAAGAAGAGACTGGAAGCTCTCTTCCAATAGAAATATAAATAGGATCTTGACTTTACTCTCAACAATGAACAACTATAACTGTTCTGAAAAAAGTGAGTTGTACAAAATACTAATTTAAAAGTAGTATCTGGAAACTGTGTGTACTATATATTGGAGGCGGAGAAAATAAATGTTTGAAAAACAGAAATGTTACTATACTGGTCTATATGAGGATATATATATATGTATATCTATACACACACACACACACACACACACACATCTATATATGGTTATTAAATTAGTATATAAATGAAGTTACGACCAATTTCTTACATATTTTCCTTTGGAATCTAAAGCACCAAAGCAACCAAAAAATGTTCTAGACAGGTTGCTTCTACTTAAGAATATATCTAGGTGGGGAGTGTCTGGGTAGCTCAGTTGGTTAAGCTTCTGCCTCAGGCTCAGGTCATAATCCCAGGATTTGGGATGGAGCCCCAGCCAGGCTGCCCACTCAGCAGGGAGTCTGCTTCTCCTACTTCCTCTGGCTCTACCCCCAACACTCTCACTGTCTCTCAAATGAATAAATAAAAAATCTTTTGAAAAGAGTGTATTTCCGGAGGTGCCTGGGTGGCTCAGTGGATTGAGCCTCTCCTTTGACTCAGGTCATGATCCCAGGGCCCTGGGATCGAGCCCCACAGCAGGCTCTCTGCTCAAGGGGCCTGCTTCCCCCTCTCTCTCTGCCTGCCTCTCTGCCTACTTGTGATCTCTGTCAAATAAATAAATAAAATCTTTAAAAAAATTTTTTTAAAAAGTGTATTTCTAGCTGGAATAGAGAATTTTGGTAAATCCAAGTAATTACACTTTCTTAACACAAATATAATACTTAGAGAAAATATAATACTGACAACATAAATGTGGGTTTTGATGTTGTTGGGTGCAATTCCATAGCAATAGCATCAATGAACAGATCTCTTTGTCATTAAATAATTCAAAGTGACTGAGAAACATGTATTTCAATGTTAATGATACCTATTCAAAGTAAAAAGGACTCCTTAGAAGGAATGTGCCCCATAACATAAAACTAGTTCTCTTAACTCCTTTATCCCTTACCTCCCATATTCCAACTTCTCAATGCTTAACAGGTAAATAGAGGAATCCTAACTAATGACAAAGAAAGTAACTGGATTCTTCCATATGTCTATGTTGCCTTAGACTAACAAGCAAGTAAGATAAGATATCCCTAGTACTTATTAGCTGAAATTTAAAGTTGAAAACCACAAATGCTATAAGCACTTAACTGTTACCTAAAAAAATATATTTTGTTTCAGTAATTTAGAGGAATATTGCTAACAAGCAAGTAATTTAGAGGAATATTGCTAACAAGCAAGTAAGATAAGATATCCCTAGTACTTATTAGCTGAAATTTAAAGTTGAAAACCACAAATGCTATAAGCACTTAACTGTTACCTAAAAAAATATATTTTGTTTCAGTAATTTAGAGGAATATTAGAGGACTACTTTTATGAGTTTAAAGGACATTGTAAATTGTTCTAATATGTTCATATATAGCCTGAAGAGGGCAGTCAAGTTGCATCAAAGCATCCAGAAGGGCTTAGGCAATAACTTCAGGACATGCTTCTGTTAAATCTGTTATATTAAATCTTCTCAATTTTTTTATTATGGGAACAAGAAAAAACATCACCTAATCCAAATGCTGTAACTTAATATTATAACCCTTTTTAAAAGGTTATATAAAATGAAAAGAGATTATTAACCCATTTGTAGCTGCAGATATTTAATATATTTCTCATCATGAATGTTTAACTTTAATCTTTAATGTTGTTGAAGGGATTTTTTTTCAAGAAATATGGTTTTTCATTTTAATGTTAA
Source organism: Mellivora capensis (assembly GCA_004024625.1). Lineage (NCBI taxonomy): Eukaryota > Metazoa > Chordata > Mammalia > Carnivora > Mustelidae > Mellivora > Mellivora capensis. The sequence goes on from PISX010007026.1 coordinate 90,721, forward strand.
TCAAACTTCCCATACGGTAACAGATTTTTACCAAAATCTCAATGTATGCCTTTTGGAGTCATATAGTTATGGTGTATATATGTATATGTATATAAATATATATTACAAAGTTATTCCAGAGTATTTCTTCATAAAACTCCTAATCAATCAACTTCTATAGATAATGGTATGTGGAGAGAGATCTGATGTGAGGAGAATGCCTATTACTTAGGGTTCTGGTACTCTGAAAACAAACTGGTAAACAGTACAATATACAAACATTTTAACAGAGTGATTTTCCTCTGGTTATGCTATACATTCCCAGGACCCTACTAAATATACTGAAATAAATTCAATAAACCCAAAGCCTCTAAAGGGTTGAGATATCAACAATTCAATACTATACTAGAATTGACTACTAGGTAAGATAAAATGATTGTGTCCATCATGTTCCATGTTTCCTATACATCTATTTTTTCCCTTTATCAGACCTAAGTAAATTACCTTTCCTTGGAAAACAACTAACAAGAAATATGAGATTCAAACATGTATCTCAAGGCAAAATTGTGTATGAACATAAGAGATGCTGAATTGTATATATATGCACAGTTAGCACTCAGTTTATAAGTCGGTAGAACTTCTGCTCTTTAAAAAATTATAACATATAAATGCTTAGACATTGTGTCTGAGGAAGACTGACACATCATGTAGTAAAGAAACAAACTGATTTATCCATTGTTCACTTAACAAGTTTATACACACACACTATAGATATAAAAACTATAGTATATAGGGGGAGGAGCAAGATGGCAGAGAAGTAGCAGCTGAGCCGACATCAGGTAGCAGGAGATCAGCTAGATAGCTTATCAAACCATTGCGAACACCTACAAATCGAACGGGAGATCGAAAAGAGGAAGAACAGCAATCCTGGAAACAGGAAACTGACCACTTTCTGAAAGGTAGGACCAGCGGAGAAGTGAATCGAAAGCGACAGGAGGACAGACCGCGGGGGAGGGGCCGGCTCGCGGCAAGTGGCGGAGCAATGGGGCACTAAATCGGGACTTTTAAAAGTCTGCTCCACGGAGGGACATCGCTCCAGAGGCTAAACCGGGGTGAAGCCCACGCGGGGTCAGCGTGGCCCCAGGTCCCGCAGGGTCACAGAAGGGTGTCTGAGTGTCGCAGAGCTAGCAGGTATCGGAGCGGGAAGCTGGATACAGAGACGGAGCCGAAGAGTGAGCTCTCAGCTCGGGGTTACCTTGAACTGGACACAGGCTGGGTGAGCTCGGAGCGCGGCCAGAGGCGAGGGATATGGGAGTAGCCAGGACTTTTCTCTGAGGAGTGGAGCCCCGAATCTCAGCTCTTCCGGGCCGGAGACTAGGAGGCCACCATTTTCATTCCCGTCCTCCGGACTCTACGGAAAGCGCTCAGGGAACAAAAGCTCCCGAAAGCGAAACCGAGCGGATTACTCAGCCCGACCCCTGGTAAGGGTGGTGCAGCTCTGCCTCGGGCAAAGACACTTGAGAATCACTACAACAGGCCCCTCACCCAGAAGATCAAAAGAAATCCAGCCAAGACCAAGTTCACTTAACAAGGAGAGCAGCAGAACTCCAGAGGAGGAGAAAGCAATGCGCGGAATTCATGGCTTTCTCCCCATGATTCTTTAGTCTTGCAGTTAATTCAATTTTTTCTTTAAAGGGCATTTTCCTAGGGTCTTTGCCACCCTTTTACTATTTTATTTGCTCCTTCATATAACCTTATCTGGAAAAAATGACAAGGCGGAAAAACTCACCACAAAAAAAAGAACAAGAGACAGTACCAAAGGCTAGGGACCTAATCAATACAGACGTTGGGAATATGTCAGATCTAGAGTTCAGAATGACAATTCTCAAGGTTCTAGCCGGGCTTGAAAAAGGCATAGAAGATATTAGAGAAACCCTCTCTGGAGATATAAA